>JASANA010004711.1:0-130494 GCA_030248095.1 Ptycholaimellus sp. GST1_10
GCGACGAGAGAGAGAGAGCAAGGGAGAGACTGGCCACCGCAAGCCCTTTTCATGGGAGCGGGTGGCTAGCTGAGTTAAGGGCCCTCAAGCAGGGCCCACCCGAGGTCGGGCTTGTTTGGTTACAAGATAAGCTCTTGCAACTGTTGAGTTGTGGGGGGGCCTCTTTGAGGAATGGCCGTCCAAAGGCGCCTGTTATCAGGTGCTTGTGCCCACGGAGTAGCTGTAACGGAGGCGCACGGGCGCTGCTATTGCTCTCTCTCCTGCTTTGTAGGCAAGGGACAGGCCCGTCGACCTGTTTACCTTGCAACCCCTGGACCTAAGCGCAGCTGTTGCTGTATACAGAGTTGAGGACGGTTGCAAACCAGTGCCTCCTGCAGGGGGCGTGGCCCACAGGAGAGCGGAGGAACACAAGGCCCTAAGGCTCACTGCAGCCTAGGCCAGATAAGCCTGGATCTTCACTGCAAGCAGTTGAAAGATGCTTGAAGTGTCACTGCTCCCTCTTGCAGTAAACAAGCTAAAGACGCAGTCCACTGAAAAAATGATGACTCCAAAAGGCACCCAAAGATTTTCACATGCCGATTGCAGCTCCAGTTTCGAAGGCTGAAGCGAAGAGTACTGGCTGGGGCAGGCTAGCAAACATTGCCAGCCTGATGGTGCAAGAAAGTTGAACTCGAGCGCTCAGGCCTGTCGCCTCCAGAAAGCTTTCGGAAGCCAAAACAAGGGGAAAGGTTTGCACTCCTTCGTCCTGGTCTGGATGCAGGCTGGTGTTGACTTTGGCGCGGAAGCTGCAGCCGGTGCTGCTGTCGGTGAGGTCGATTGCAGGGGTCCTCGCTCTGGGAAGCCGCAGAACCCACAAACTGCTACCAAATGCCGCGCCAATCGACTCCATGGTCGAGGGAAGAAGGAGGCGCAGTCGTAAGATCAATGCCGCTGGAAGACGGTCGGCGAACGGTTTGGATGTTGCCAAAGCGATGGATGGTGGGCTAGTGCGTGAAGCTGAGCATGCGCAAGAGAGCTTAAGCATCGTGTCCGCCACCACGAAGCCTTCCGTTTATTACATACGAAGATTTGCAAAAGGGATTGGTTAGAAGCGACTGCGACTTGGCGGAGCAAAAGCGGGCCAGTTAAATAGGACGATAGTACGCCTGTGGATGGTTAGTTTAACTACATCATGCTGAATAGCATCAGTTGGAAAAATATATATCTATATATATACATATACACACACATATATATATATATATATATATTTACTAACCCAAAAAGTATCTCTTATCTATATTTTACCTGCAATTGAAGTAGGGGTAATTTTTTATTCAGCTTAATTTGAATTCTACTTGCAACTGAAGTGGATCAAATTTTTTCTTAGCAAACAAAAAAGGTATATACTGTAGACTGTGAACTTTGTGCACTGTAAAAATTATCATCAGTCCAATGTAAAACTGGATTAATTAATGATAAGAGAGCACCTAACTTTAATGGCAATTGATTTGGTCAAAATTTTGTTGGCTCCCATATTTTGCAGAATTTACCCATTAGTTGAAATATAACAAGTATATGGCGCAAAGCGCAATAGGTGACCGCGGAGCGCATCCTATATATGAAATTTTGTCACTCAATAAAGCAAGTCTGTGGTTTCTCAATCAATTTCAAAAGTAAGCACAGATTTAGAATCAACATATAAGACTTGTGAACAAAAAAATCAAGTCTTCTGTGCAATTCTCAAGACTTCAGGTATTACAGCACAAAAACCGTATATTACAATTTTTCAATTTTCTACCCAGAAAAGTAATGTTTCAAATGCCTCGGGACAAGTTCCACCCCTCCAGATATTCTTTAAATTTTATTACCTTTCAGCAAAAAAAAGTTTGTCCAAATCCGTTGAGATTTCACCATTTCTCAACATACCCCATTTTTCAACATTTCTACCCAAAAAGGTAATGTTTCAAATGATCCAGGACTGGTCCCACCCTTCCTTATCGTTACAAAATGTTATTACCTTTCAGCAAAAAAAAAGTTTGTCCAAATCCGTTGAGATTTCACCATTTCTCAACATACCCCATTTTTCAACATTTCTACCCAAAAAGGTAATGTTTCAAATGATCCAGGACTGGTCCCACCCCTCTTGATCGTTCTAAAATGTTATTACCTTTCAGGAAAAAAAAGTTTGTCAAAATCCGATGAGAATTGAGCCTTTTACAGCATACCCAAATTTTCAACCTTTCTACCCAAAAAAGTAATGTTTCAAATGCTCCGGGACTTGTTGCACCCCTCCAGATCTTCCTAAAATTTAAATACCTTTCAGGAAAAAAAAGTTTGTCAAAATCCGTTGAGAATTGAGCCTTTTACAGCATACCCAAATTTTCAACCTTTCTACCCAAAAAAGTAATGTTTCAAATGCTCGGAAACCGGTTCCACCCCTCCAGATCTTCCTAAAATAGCATCACCTTTCAGGAAAAAAAAAGGTTGTACAGATCCGTTGTGGATTCGGGCCGGACCAGCATTTCCAGATACAATATATATATAAATATATATATATATATATATAGTTTCAATGTATTTATATATGACTTGGGAGCTCACACTTAGACACTAGTATTTTGGCCAGTTGCTCTCTTTTCATTAATTAATCCAGTTTCACATTGGACTCACGATAATTTTTACAGTGCACAAAGTTCACAGTCTAAAATGTATAAAACTAATTTTTTTGCTAGAATAAAATTTTATCCACTTCAGTTGCAGAGAGACCAAATTAAGCTGAATAAACAAGTATACGGCGCAGTGCAATAGGTGACCACAGAGCGCATCCTTTATATAATACTTTGTAACCTCAAAAATCAAGTCAGTGGTTTCTCAACCAATTTCAAAAGTAAGCACAGATTTAGAAATCGACATATAAGACCAGTGAACAAACAAGTATATGGCGCAAAGCGCAATAGGTGACCGCGGTAGTGCTTACACCTTCACAGCTAGCAAAATCCATAAATTAAGAGCACATGCAACCTAGTTGTAAGCACTACACATACACACCACATCCATTCACCATCCACATACATCTATCCATCCAGTACCACATTTGGCTATTGCTATAATGTATGAGTAGTTAGCTTGCTGATAACAATTCACCATGAGTGGAGGGATAGACATGGAGAGTCCGTGTTGCCAGCAACTGCACCATGCTATCAGCGTTCTACTCTCTGGTTGAATATCATGCTATGAACTAATACAGTTTGCAGTTGCTCTGCCCACATTCACTACTGTAAGGTCTACCATTGCTTGCACAATATGCACCACACCAGCAGTTTTTTGTGTTCTGCTCTGCCCACAATATGCATGATTATTAGCTTTGCAGTTGTTCTGCCAACAACATTCACTACGGGGTATCAGTGCAATGGCACCCGCTCTGCGCACAACATGCATGACATGACTTGAGCATTCGTGTTCTGCCTCTCACAACATGTGTATTATGCTAATATCTAGTCTTGTGAATTGGGTTCCACCATCACACACGCACTACATGAAGACAGTCTTTGCAGTCAAATAGCTGCCACAATATGCACTACATGTAAGAGTCAATGGAGTCTGCTTTGTCACTATATGCACGCATGTGAAAACAGTGTTTGCAGTTGCTCTGCACACAACATGCACTAATGCGGAGAGAATAGTCTTTGCAGTCCGCTCTGCCCAGTATCCTACAGGAATAAGGTGCACTGAGTCGGCTTGACAACATTTGCATTACATGAGATTAAGTCTTCTTGCAGTCCGAATTGGTCATCAACAATGCACCAGCATTAGAACATTGATGGCCAGTTTGCTTCTTGGCCATGTATGTGCACCATGCTAGAAAGATAGTGTCCTAGTTTGCTATGCCCACAACATCGCATGCATGAGAGCAGCACCTACTGCACAGTCTGCCACCACCGTGCTCAATGTGGAGAGAGCAGGTGCTGAGCAGATCCGCTTGCCCAACAACATGCATGATGTGCAGGTTCTCAGTTGCTCTGCCCAACACGCAGCCACATGAGAACAGTATTTGCCAAATCATGCCGACAGAATGTACGATGTGAGATCAGTATTTGCAGTCCACTCTGCCCACAACATGCATGACGTGTGCAGCTCACCAGTTCGTCCTGCCCACAACTTTCTTCACTACGTGAAAATAGTGTTCCCAGTTCCGCCTGCCCAAACAGCACTCACGCAGACAAGCTCCCACAGCCCACCCCGCCGACAACGTGTAGTGATGTAGACAGGGTTTGAGTTGCTCTGCCCACAATATGATGCGACGCGGAGTAAGCGCTTTTTTGCAGTTCACGCTGCCACAACATGCACTATGACGCAGAAACAGCGTCTGCAGACCGGTTGCCAGATATACACTAATACGCGGTAAAAGGCTCGCGTCCGGCCTGCCCACAACACGCACGACGTGAAGATTGTCGCAGCCAGTTCTACCCACATCCATGATGAGATCAGCGCAGGATATCCGCTCCTGCCACAATATGCAGCGATGCGTGAGGTCAGTGTCCATCACGCTCACAATCACCCGCACTTCATGAATAGTCATCGCGCTCCATCCTGCCAACAACACGCAGATGTTATAGCAACTCTCCACAGTTGCTCTGCCCATAACATTCACTACGGGTGAGAACAGCACCAGTTCGCTCTGCCACAGCATGCATGATGTGGTATATTAGTGTCCACTACCCGCCTTGCCGCATACCATGATGACGCGATACTTTGCAGTCCACTCTGCCCACAACATGCACGCGCTTAGTGCAGTTATCGCAGTTCGTCCTGCCCACCACTCTGCACCACGCTACACCAGTTTTTATCTTCTTAGCCCACATTGACGCAGGAAGATTGAAGTTCGGAGTCTGCGTCTGCCAAAAACATTGCACCACGGGAGATCAGCGTATACAGTCCGCTATGCCCACATCACGCACGCATGGAAGAGCAGTCATTGTGTTCTTATCTGTCCACATGCACGACATCAGCACCTTTTTACCGTCGCTCCGCCCATAACTTTCACTACGTGAGCAGTGCAATTATTCCCTTCTTGTCACAATATGATGATGTGAGATCCAGTGTTTGCAGTCCAGCTCTGCCCAATATGCACTATGTGATACTTTATTTGTTTGTAGAATATTCAAATTAATGGTACTATGTATGCAGTTTGCTCTGAGAATATGGTATTACATGAAGACTAGTTTGTTTGGCTTTACAAACTAAACCAAATGAAAGGAAAAATTAAGCTTTGAAGGAAAGATCCTTTAGAAAGATTAAATACGTAGATGAAAGGAATAATTGCTTTAGATACCAAATGATGCTAGTGAGGTCCAGTTGGCATAATAATATGAATGTTAAAAAATGCACATAACACTAGGCCATATTATATTCAGCCATATTGCTGGTGTGTCAGTTCCTTTACCACATACATACGATTGTTGAAAGATTGTTTTGAGTTAAAAATATTTAACTCATAAACCAGTAAGCAAAATATAGGAATAACTGGAATTATTGAGCCCTAAAGATAAATCTCTTTTTGAAAGTTTTGCATCACCAATCATATATCACTTTAGCTATCTGCTGCTTAGACAGTTGCATTTTGTTTTAGATGCGCAATTCAGGGTCTCTTTCCATGCGCAACCAAAAAGAAAATGCAGATGACGCAGCAGATTCCACTAGAAGTAAATTTATTTCTTTGACTTCTAACTCAGGGGATCCTATTTTCATGAGAAAGACTTATCTTAGGCTTGCCGATGGAACCAGTTATTTCCTCCACTTTAAAAAGGTAGAAATCCAAAAAAAAATATTGTCAAAAAAACGAAAAATAAAAAATTAGTTACACTTGAATTTTAGTTTTCGATTTGTTTGATGGAAACCCAAACCATCACACCACAGCGACGCCAATAAACAAATAGCGAAATTGTTAGTAGACAAAACTGCGCAGTCCTGCATACATGGGCTTATTTTTTGGCTATTTAAAAGGGGCGATTGAATACCTACTATCGTCCATTGAATAGATGCAGAGGAGGAGGAGGAGGAGTTCGGACAAATGGTTTTGAGCGATTTTCACTAGTTTTGGGCCACTTTATGCGATTTCTCGATAGTGTTCGTCAATTGGAAGATGCTCTTTCCAATGCAAAAAGAATTAGAAAGATTGAAGCTTTCTGTGAGGAGCAACAGCCTTATCAAAATTGAGATCTAGCAATAACCCCGAAAACGTACACCTGGGTCGAAAAGAGGGCCTGGGCGCTGACGGTTTGCTTTGCTCTTGCGCCAGGCCAATATGTTTCATAAATTCCTTTTAACAGCTTCAAGACACCGCCTAAACAAGCCTACCTGCCAAAATTGAGCTAATTTTATTGAATAACCAGGGATTTATAGATGTTCGAGTTTTTGAAACATCAAGATTCTGTGTTTTTAACTATAAATAAAGATGATTCTACAGGGGGGGGTAGTACATTCTCGTACACCTAACTTTGAAAATTTATTTCTCCAGCCTACAATAAGCTAAAGAGCTAAAAATTGGTGGAAAGTTGCTCCTAGGTGTGCTTAAGGTTCATATAAATTTCCAGCCAAAAGTATACAGGTATAGTCGATTTATGATTGAAAGAGTAAGAGGTACTTTAAAAAAGTTGCTCTTGACGATTCAATTTTATGTTTGGCCAGATTTCGCAAGAAGTTATTATCGCAGTTCGGTCGATTAAAAGAGTAAAAATGTGCAGGATATACGAATAAATCATTCTATATTGCCTCCGTTAGCATTTATCACCAGCATCAAGCGGTTTTCTACACTGGCGCAGGCGTTTTTGATGATCTGATCATCCAGCTCCGCCCAGGCCTTTCGCAAGGCCCGCTTGAGCCCGGTGAGGCTGCGGTGGCGTTTGTGGGACACCTTCGCCTCCAGGATCCCCCAGACGCACCAATCCATCACATTGATGTCGGGGGAATAAGGGGGCCACTGATCTTTTGAGACGAAATCCACGCGGTGTCGGCGGAGCCAGTCTTGCGTGCCCTTGGCGGTGTGCGCAGGGGCGCCGTCCTGCTGAAAGATGAAGTGGCCTGCGTGTGGGAAGATGTTCTTGCGGAGGTGCTTCATTGTCGGCTTCAGGATGTCCGCCTGGTAGTTCGCCTGGTTCACCTGCAATGCTTGAATTTGCAATTCTTTTTGCTATTGGAACAAAAAAGCGAAAAACCTTGACTCCCGGCTTCACAAACAGCAGAGGCGTCTTTCCTGCTGCACTGACTCCTCCAAAGACCATCACGCTTGGGGCATGCTGTTGCTGAGGGACGAGACGAGCGGATGGAGGGGCAGATGAGGCGCTGGGGGCGATGACTCGCTGGTTCTGCTTGTGGAACGCCTGGTTGATCGTGAAGACCTTCTCATCGGTCCACACCACGCGGTCGAAGCCTGTGCGACAAAAGCGTGTGAGCAGCTTCTTGGAGCGGTCGATTCGTTTCTGGCGGGCGGAGGAGGGGACGAAGTGCACGCGCTTCATGGACAGGCTCTTGCAGCCGAGGTCCTTCCGGATCAGGGCCCGCATCGTCTTCGGGGTCGTCTTGAACCGCCGAGCAAGGCCCTTGATGCTTTGTCTGGGGTCCTTCGCGATGACTCTGGCGACCTGCTGAATGAAGGTGGGCGTTCGGACCGTGTTTGGCTTGTACTTTGCGTGAAGACCCGAGCCTCCGGTGGCCTTGAACCGTTGCACAACGCTCTGGACAGTGGAGCGGCTGAGATTCAGCAGGCGGGCGATTCGTCCGAGCGTCTGTCCTTGCTGGTGCAGTTTGCAGATCGTCGAACGGGTGCGATGATCAAGTGCCATTGCAAAAACTGTCAGTGTGGGAAAACGGGTAGTCCTCTGCTGGATTTTTCAATGCGTATGTATAAAGGAGGGTTCAAAGTTAATTTGTGCGTGGCGGCATCGTTCAGCAAGCTTCTGAGCGCGCGCAATCAAATTTTAAACTCAGGTGTACGAGAATGTACTACCCCCCCTGTAGGAAAACTCGGTCCCAGGAAAACTCGGTCCCTGGGAAAACTCGGTCCCTGGAAAACTCGGTCCCTGGGATAACTCGGTCCCTGGGAAAACTCGGTCCCTGGAAAACTCGGTCCCTGGAAAAGCTTGAGTGAAAGCTAAAATTGGCCTAGTTTTCTATTGTTCACAGTTTTTAGACCAACCATCAAAAATTCACGAAAAGATCATTTATTGCATTTCACTGGAGAATGAGGTTCATTAGATGGCAGCCATCAAAATTTGTAACCCAGGCGCCATAGGCATTGTCAAAGTCCTTGAGCATGATTTTTATTTCATCTGCCTCGAATTTTTTCCAGTGTTTGGCCTCTCTTTTTTAAGGTCACACACAACAAGGTAGAGTGGAGCTAGCCTGAATGGCTCCTCGTATATCCATCACAAAGTCCTCCTTGATGGCAATGGCTGAAAAACTTGAAAAACTTTATGTTTCTTCAACCCACAATATAGCCCTTGATAAAAAAACATTTTCGAGCAGTCTGTGAAAGATGGAGTGTATGGGTAGGCATACAGGGCCGGTACCGAAATATCTGTGATTTTAAAACCGCGCGCATTTCCATCACCCCAAGGCCATTGCAGTGGTTCATAACATGAAGGAAGGGTTCAGAGGTCTTACGAGACCCTTTCTTCGTTTGGGTCAAGTCCAGAGAATGCCACTATAGCTGTCGACTGCCACCAATGCCACCTCCTGTCACACTGCCAATTCCAGCATCAACTAACTCTGCGGACACCAATTGTCCTTCTCAGCCCCTCATCCCATCAGTTGAAAAACACCATCTCGAAGCTGAGAATTTGTTCTATCAGATTAAATCAAAACTTATGGTCTCTGAATTTATTTTTTTGCACAAAATCGAAACTACGAAACCTAAATACGCAAGAAAGTAACATTGATTTAGCCAGTTATTTTGGTATAGTATTAACTTAAGTTAATTTACCCTAATTTTTATTAACTTCTGGCTGCTTTCGGCTTTGTTTTGCGATAAAATAAAAGCAAACAATGTTAGGCCTCCCATACACTTAGTTAAAAAAAGTTTCCATTACCCATTTTTGATTTCTCCAACCTTACAGACACCTTAAGCTTGGTCTTTGTCTACAGCTATTAGTTGTTTTAGGGCTTATTGAATGCATTAATTGGGGTACTTTTAACCTAGGGTTTCCACGCATGCCCGTTTTTCATAGAATGAAATCGGAATAATATTTAGCCATATGTCACCCGTATATTTAAAAAAAACTAATATTCTATAAATTGTTGTTAAAATTCTTTTAGCCTTGCCTTTATCTTGTCTTAGCTCAGTTTCGCCAGCTTAATTTAATGCTCTTTTGACAGAAATACGATGTATAAAACACTCCCAAAATTCTTAAATGTCTGGTTCTCAATGCTCATCCAAAAACAATAGTACTATTTTTTCATGTTTTAGTTCCAATCTCTTGCATCGGGTAATTTTTTGTTTGTTTACCTGCCTTTAGATAACCATTAAAAGTAACCTTGAAAGGCCTTTATACCGGATTTGCGTTTGAAAATCAGTGCAAAACCGCCTACCCGACCTTAGTTTGGGTCCTACAAGACTGTTCCTGCCCGCCCCAATCAAAATGAATAGGATGTGGTCGCCTACCAAAGCTGAGGGAATCCACGAATGGGGTTTCAGGCCTCCAGCCGACCCGACCAGACCTTTTGAAAATGAAATAGGCCCAGGGGTTCACCTCCCATCCAGCTCCAGCTCCCCAGACCTCAACCAATTGACTTTACCATTTGAGTCACCCTCCATTCCCTGACCTACCCTAATCCCCACAAAACATCCATGAGCTGATGAATGCACAGTTGCTGGAGTGGGACGCCCTCCCATCATCACTGCCACCCGGGCTATTCCTACCCGCCTCCACAAAGTAGTTGAAGCTGAAGGTGGATACATAGAGTGACTTGGGAGAATTTTATTTTTCTTTTGTATCTTTTCTTTTTATTTTCATACCACACTTTCAAATCAAATCAACAACACACTTCTCCCTATTCAATCAGAAAATCAACTCAAAAGAAAATCACAGATATTTCGGTACCGGCCCTGTAGAGGCACACCCAGGGACCGAGCTGCTACAGGGACCAGGCCAATACTCGGACTGAGCTACTACAGGGACCGAGCTTATACAGGGACCGAGTTTTCCTGGGGACCGAGTTTTCCTGGGGACCGAGTTTTCCTGGGGACCGAGTTTTCCAGGGACCGAGTTTTTCCAGGGACCGAGTATTCCTGGGACCGAGTTTTCCTTTTACCATAAAGATGTAATGAATTTTTAAACAAGGTATTCTCGGCTTTCGCCAAGATGCGCGGCAAATGTCCCAAGTAATAAGCTCAAGCTACCTTAACCAAGCGGATTTTCATGCAAAAAATCAGCCAATTTCGTTGAAAAACCAGTGATTTATGAATTTTTGTACTTTGAAACATCAAAAAATTGAGTTTTATGCAAAAATCGAAAAATTACGTCAAGCCCAAAAAATGGCCTAGAAGTATCACCCAAACGGACTTTCATGCAAAAAATCAGCCAATTTTGTTTAAAACCAGTGATTTATGAATTTTCATACTTTGAAACATCAAAAAATTGAGTTTTAGGCGAAAATCAAAAAATTACATCAAGCCCAAAAAATGGCCTGGAGATACCACCTTGGCGGACTTTCATGCAAAAAATCAGCCAATTTTGTTGAAAACCAGTGATTTATGAATTTTCGTACTTTGAAACATCAAAAAAATGAGTTTTGGGTGAAAATCAAAAATTACATCAAGCTCAAAAAATGGCCTGGAGATACCAGCCAGGCGGAGTTTCATGCAAAAAATCAGCAAATTTTGTTGAAAACCAGTGATTTATGAATTTTCGTACTTTGAAACATCAAAAAATTTAGTTTTGGGCGAAAATCAAAAAATTACATCAAGCCCAAAAAATGGCCTGGAGATACCACCCAGGCGGACTTTCATGCAAAAAATCAGCCAATTTCGTTGAAAACCGGCGGAGGCCCGCCTCCAGAGCAACAGCGCCCGAGTTATGAATGGGTGATCGAGTTTTTGCATGGTTGCGTGTCCCCGAATTGATTGGAAGACTGGTAGGTTGAACCCTAGGACATATATATATCAATCGAAAGCTCACAGTCTGCTCCAGATGGCAAAATTCTTGAAATTTTGATTTAGGCCTCTGAATTTTAATAAATAACTAAAATATTAACTGAAATATATAAAAAAAGGGAAACTGCGCAGATTTTTATAAACTGATGCTCAGGTTAGCTTCAATGCGAAAGTGAAACTGCGCAGATTTTTATGAACTGATGCTCAGGTTAGCTTCAATGCGATAGATCTTAATTCCTAGGGCGAGACAGCACCTCCTAGGGCACGACAGCGCCGTAGTTATGAATGGATGATCGAGTTTTTGCATGGTTTCCTATGATCGTGAAATCGTGAAATTTTGAAACCTACCTGAATTACCTACATGAAATTACCTACCAAACAACAACACCAAGTGATGGATTTTTCCCAATGACTGTTTGAAGCCTTGTTCATGTGGCAAGTAAATGTCTTCCACATGGCCAAGACCTAGACAAGACTAAAATGCTACAGCATGAGCTGCTTATGAATTGTCAATCATCAAAAAGAACTAGACAAGGTGTGACAAAATAGTGATAAATTTCGATTTAAATTATTAGCCATTTTGAGTCAAAATTTTAACAGGTTCATCTACAAAATCCACTGAGCATTCATAAGCAGGCAGCAATTTTGGCACAAAGAGAACAAAAATTAGTGAATGATAGAAAATACAACTAGTGAAATAAAAAAAATTGTTACATCGAAAAAATTTACTGAATTTTTGGTCACAATCAAATTATAAGTTTACTAAATGAGGTGTAACAAAATAAAACAAACAAAATTAAAGTTAAATTGAAATTAGCTAAAGTAAAGTTAGCTTTTGCTGGCATTTGCAATATGATCAATTTTTTATTTTCAAATCACTTTTCAAATTTTACATGTATTTTTCTGTAAGAGGCTTTTTCTGATTTAGTAAAGTTCACAAATAACATCATTTATTCAAAAAATTAAAGACAAAATAAAAACTAGAATAATTGAAATGACAAGTTTCCTGCCATAAATTGCCGCCTGCTTATGAATGCTCAGTGGATTTCGTAGATGAACCTGTTAAAATTTTGACTCAAAATGGTTAATAATTTAAATCGAAATTTATCACTATTTTGTCTCACCTTGTCTAGTTCTTTTTGATGATTGACAATTCATAAGCAGCTCATGCTGTAGCATTTTAGTCTTGTATATATATATATATAGAGAGAGAGAGACACTTAACTGCGTGCCAAAAACAAAATGCAACTGTCCAAGCTCCAAGCAGCAGATTAGTATATATATATAAATATATATATATATATATATATATATATATATATATATATATATATATATATATATATATATATATATATATATATATATATATATATATATATATATATATATATATATATATAAATATATATTGCTCCATATATATTGCGCACCCCCTCTCTCATTGCGCACCCCCTCTCTTGTCCTGTTCACCAAGTGAGCAAGTCAAGTGATTGCGATATGGGAAATAACAGTAAAAATCGACGAAAACGTCGAAAATTCGACAGCCCTCCTACTGCTTCTCCGCCCCGGGCCCAGCCAACTCCTGCCGCTGCCAACTGCCACAAATGCGAGCGCTCTACGATCTCTAACCTCTTCACCAAAGGCTGCAACGGCTTCCAGTGTGCCTACTGCCGCGAGGTCCTCTGCTTCGAATGCGACGGAGAAGAAGAAGTGTCTGCCGAGATGCTCTCCGCCCTCCAGCTGCCCTTTGTCATCCTCGCCTGCACCTCCTGCCAGCTGCCTAAGGGCCCCGAGGAGGAGGGGATCCAGCCAGCGCCACACGTCCTAGCCCGCCCGACCGATGCCCTCGCCGGCAAAGTGGCAAGCCTCGAGGAGAAGCTGAACTCCCTCTGCAACTTCATCCTGCCCAAAGCTCCCAGCGCTGACTCCTACGCCGCCCGCACAGCCAAAGCCCTCCACCGCACCACTCCCTCTGAGCCTCCAAGCACCCTCTCTGCCCAGCTAGCCCTCAACGACGCCGAGCAGGAACGCAAGAAGACCATCATCATCTCCGGCCTGCCGCACAGCCCGGGAGAGGACCTGTCCGCCGCCGTCCTGGCCATCACCGACGAGCTTGGGCTGTCCGCCTCCACCCGCATCGACAAGTGCTACCGCCTGCCTGCGCCACGCGACCTGATTAAGGATAAACCCCCTCTAGCGAAAGTCACACTCATGACTCAGAGCATGCAGAGTGCTTTGCTTGCAGCTGCAAAAGGCCTGAAGAACTCCAGCTCCTTCAAGTCCGTCTACCTCCGCCAAGCTCGCTCCAAGGACCAGCAGGAACTCATCCGCCTCCGCCTCCAGCGCCGCGACGCCCTCCTCGCAGAGCGCTCTGAGCAGGACATCGCCGACGAGACCGACTACCGCATCAACTATGCCCGCCCCGACTTCCCCATCCTCTGCACCAAGGCCAAGCAGCGCGTCCCCAACTGGTCTGACTCTGGCTACGATGGCTGGCTGGCTGCAAAGCTAGCTGCTGTCAAAGCGAGCCAGGCCTCCCTCCCCCACTCCTCCCTCCCAGGCTCCCAGCCCCCTTTTCAGCACTAGCCACATGCAAATTGCTCTATGCCAATGTCCGTGGCCTTAAGAGTTCCTCTAAAAGTAGGCCTAAACTTCAGCTTCTCTCTGACCTTCTCTCCTCAGCTGAGTATGACTTTTTAGCTTCTAAAGGAACCCGGCCGGGGCGATTGTTTCCCAAGCCCCATTCTCACTTTTGGTTCTAAATAGGTAGCACTAAGAAAGGGAAGAAACGTCAAAAGGGGGAGGAGTTTTGTTCCTGTGTAAGAATAAGTTTGATTGCATTTCTGCTACCCCCACCCCGGCACACATGAAACCCCTTTACATACAACAGGCCTTGGCCCGGGCGCGCTCACAACCAAAAACACCCGCACCCCCCACCCCCCCCCCCCCTCCCCTTCCTGTCTCCTTCCCTCACCTTCCTAATCTCTTCTCTGCCCAACACCCAACTGTGCTTGTGTGTGATGCCAACCCCCCCGGGATTTCATGGCCCTCCCTCCTGCCCCCGCGGGGAGGGCCCCCCGCGCCCTCCCCGCCCCGCCTTCCTCTCTCTATCTCACCTAGCCGACCTGCCCAACCCGTAAAAATAATTGTCTAGACCTAGTATTCTGCAATGCGGCCTGTGATCTGCATGGCTGGAGCATTGAGCCGCCAGTACTACTCAGCGACCATGCCTCGGTCTCCCTTTCCCTCGCTACCCCCTGCGGACCAAGCTCTGCCCCATTTGGGGAAAAGGTTCCCTTTCGTCAGTGGAGGCGGGGCAAGTTTTGTGAAATGAGAAGGGCGATAGCGGACACAGATTGGGATTTTGTTCTGAGCATTGCCAGTGATGGAACTAATTTTCTTGACATGTTTTGCATGGTCTTAAATGGGTTCATTGATGACTTTGTACCTCTAAAACGTCCCCGTCCACAGCCTGCCCTTTGCATGCCTTATAGACTGCGCAGGGCCTACTCTTTCCGTAGACGCATCTACCCATTTTGCCATGCTTCAACTGCTGCTTCCCGTTCATATAAACGCTGCTGTAGGATGATTAAGAAAGCTAGTTTCTGTTTTAATGTTAAAAAAGAAAAGCTGCTCCTGTACAAAAGCCCCGCCCAATTGTTTCGGATGGTTTCAAATAAGCTAGGGAGAAAAGCCTCGTCGATTCCTATCCTCTCTCAACCCCCCACTTCTGCTGCTTCAGCATCTGAGAAATGTGAGCTGTTTTCTGAGCACTTCGCCTCTGTCTATACGCTAGATGACGGTGCACTGCCGGCAACTGCCCCCTGCCCCCCATGCCGTCTCAGTCATATAGTAGCAGGTGAGCATCAGGTGAGGAGGGCACTCCAGCGGTGCAAGCCCAAGCTGAGCCTAGGCCCTGATGGATACCCTATGTTTCTATTCAAACGCTTATTGCCTGAAATATGTGTTCCTCTTTCCAAACTGTACGAATTGTGCCTAGCTCTAGGTGAATTTCCTGAACAGTGGAAGAGAAGCATTGTCATCCCTGTGTATAAGCGTAAGGGCAGCCCCTCTGCTGTGAATAACTACAGGCCAATTTCTCTCACCTCCCCGCTCAGCAAAATCCTTGAGAAGATCATAGCGACCCAAATGTCAGCGTACCTAGAGAACAATCAGCTACTGTCCTGGAAACAATTTGGCTTTCGCAGCAAACGGTCCACTACGGGCCAGCTTCTACACTGTTTAAACCATTGGAAAACATCCATTGCTGCCAAAGTCAACCTTGACGTTTGCTATATTGATTTCTCAAAAGCATTTGACAAAGTATCCCACCGTAAACTGATCCATTGCTGTTCATCGTTTGGAATTTGTGGGCCCCTACTCAACTGGATTGAAGCTTTTCTGTTCAACCGTGAGCAAGTAGTGAAAGTGGAGAGTAAATGCTCAGCCCCTCGCCCCATTTCTTCCTCCATTATTCAAGGAGGAACACTTAGCCCACTTCTTTTTCTCATGTACATCAATTCGCTAGTGGACTGTGTAACTGCGGAAGGAGTCGAGTGCTGGTTATTTGCTGATGATGTAAAACTTGCCTCCTCCTGTCCTGTTCGCCTCCAGGCGGCCCTCTCTGCCCTCGAAGGCTGGGCAGCGCTCTGGCAGCTGGAGATATCACCAACCAAATGTGCAGTTTTACCTGTCGGCAATGGACTCTCCTCCTCCTATACTCTGTGCAGCCAAACCCTCCCTATCGCAGAAAATAGGCTAATGCGAGACCTTGGAGTACTCATTTCTTCCTCCCTCACCTTCTCTGCTCATGTTACTGCTATATGTGCTAAAGCTAAGCAGATGAGCTATCTCCTCAAGAAGTGCTTCCTCCAAGCCTCTCCTGCACTCCTGACAAGGGCATTTTGCACATACGTGAGACCCATCCTAGAGTATGCATCCCCAGCCTGGAATTCTTTGTCTTCTGCTGATTCTAAGCGACTAGAACAGGTGCAGCATGATTTTTCTCGTTTTATTTTCCGCAAATGCCACCTCCCCAACCATGGACTGGGCTATGATTACCGCTGTTCACAGCTAGGCCTCCCATCCTTGGAACAGCGACGCACTGCTGCGGATTTAGCCTTTATTTATAATGTTTTTCATTCAAATCAGTACTGTCCTGGCATTGTTCAGATCAAAAAGTCCGCTCGCCCTCTCAGACATAACTGTCGCCTCTCCATTGACCCAAGGGCCCCAAACCTAATGGTCGAGAGCTGGCCCCGCAGGGTGGCCAGCCTGTGGAATCGGCTGCCAGAGCAGGCAATCCTGGGCTCCCCGGCAGCCTTTGCCGAGGCCGTGCGGAGCCTTTCCTGAGCCCTGTCCTCTGCCCTCCGCCATCTTTTGTTCATCTCTCATCTTCTCATTGCATGCTGTGATAGCCTCTGCTTTCTTTCCCCAATTTTGATTGGAAGAAAAACAAACAAAAAAAAAAAATCCAGAACCAATCAAAATGGCGCCGATCGCAAAAAAACGCCTCGAGCCACCACCCAGGCGGAACTTCATGCAAAAAATCAGCCAATTTCGTTGAAAAACCGCGGAGTACTGGCCGCGAACGGACACATATATATATATATATATATATATATGCGGAATTCGGACGCAAAAATGGGGTAACTGCTTAAGCTGGCCTTGGCCGCCCGCCGCTTCGGGCAGGGCGCCAGAGCTCCTCCGGCCTCCGGGCACGGGTGCTACGGCCCCTACGCTTCGCCTAGCATGCTTCGCATGCTAGGCTACGCTCCGGGGCCTCCGCACCCATGCCCTCCGGCCTACGGAGCTCTGACGCCCTGCCCTCCGCGGCAGGCGGCCTTCGGCCGCGCAAAAATTACTCAATTCTGCCTTTTTCAAACTTAGTCAACTCTTTTTTGAACCATTTAATTTGTTCGACCCTTTTTCATGATAGAAGACAGGAAAGAAAGGTGGGTATAAATTGGGAGGGCAAATCGGACGAGGAGATCTGGGCGGAAGAGATGGCGGAAGCTCGCCTGCTGATGGCTGAGGACGAGAAGCGAGAGGCTGAGGAGAACGCCCGCCATCACGAGGTGGACGAGCTGCCCACCTACCTCCCCGACCCCGACGAGGATCACACTACCACTAAACCCACCACTACCACAACAAAGCCAAAGAAGTCCAAGGGATGATGAGCATTTATGATGTTTGCTAAAATGCTTGCATTGTGCGTTGTTTGTCAGTCTAATTTTGAAACGTTGAAAAAGTCTACTAACATTTGTTTGCATTCCTCTGATAGAACTATGCGTTTGTAAGTTTTTTCGCCTGCTTATGCTTAGGATAAACTTGCTGGAAAAGTAGTTCCATAAAATTTATTTTCTTTAGTTGGGCAAAATGATTTATTCTTTTCCAGCGCAAAAAAATATTGAACAAATTTCTCTGAACTCAAACTCTCTTTTGGTGGTCAAGACATTGCAAATGCTGCATGGATCTTAAGGAAGACAAAAATTTTATTCATATTTTAGTGTATAATTCCGCCCAGCATTTAATTGTTCATAAATTTTATCGTAATACATTTGGGCTAAAATTAAATCCAGCTTAGCTTCATCAGTCAGACTAGACGGGCATTGCAAGAACTAAACTTAAATAACTGGCGTTTAAACCGCCCATCTATACCACACAAGACATCTACTAACTTGGCTAATTGGACCTGAACAACAAGGCTGTTCATCTCTGTCATGAAACTCGTCTTTGCAAGGTGCACCGAGCTGCGCTGCATTCTCCACTGTCCTACTTTTCGCCTTCCAAACAGCCGCATCTTCATCTTTCAATCCTTACCGCCCCTTCTTCTGCCAAGCCCTTCTCATCTTTTGTCCTTTTATTGGATCATGCTGCTGCCTTTCTGCCTCCTGCTTTCATTTTCTGCACCAGCCAACTCTGCGCCTCCCAATCGTCAGCTAACGGCCCAGAATAATCCGACGTACCAGCCCAATGACCTGCCTTCGCCAACGCCCTCTGAAGCAGTCAGGGTCCGTTATTGCTGCTTTTCTGGCACCATATCCCTAAGTTCTTGTTGTGCAGGCAGGCGAATCAAAGAGTAAACAGACTGAAGATTCCGAGGCTCGATGGCGTCTGCCTTCCCAGCCTACTTCAATTGCTAGATAAACTATCAAAGAGTTTTGAGGGGATCTGGCCCTGTGGAGTCGTCGCCTGGAGGAGCTCTCGCAGCAGCTCTTCGCCAAGACCGGTGCCATCTCTTCTTACCCAACCCTACACTGCTCTCAGCACAATCATTGGGCTGGCCAGGCAGACCTGTGGAAGCGGAGACGGCGCGGGCTCTGGCCACCGATTTCAGACCGCCGCCGGATTTCGGTTCAGTGATTCTGGTCTTTTTGGATCTCTGATGAAGAATTCAAGCTGCAGACATGAATGGATATGAGGAATGGGTGAGGCAATTGGAGGCCGCCATTGCTGGATTCGGTGTCGTTGACTTGTTAGAAGCGTCAAGGTATGAGAGTGTTTGAGGGGCTGGCGATGGGATGGAGGGAACGGCTGCCTTTTCTGGTGGCCCGCCTTTGGGTTTGGCTGATTGTGAATGGGATGGCTGATGTGCATAGTTTGAGTTTAGGTGGAGGTGTGGTAATGGAAGAGCCGGGCGGAATAGCTGGCCCTTCTACTGCTGAGCCTTTTTTACCTGGTGGTAATCGTTTATTCAAAATATGAATTTAAGAATCTAGAGCTTCCTTATCTGATCAGCAACGTAGCGCCGTAGGCAAGCATAGACTACCACTGTTGAAGATGCTACAAATTTAGTTGTTACAAAATGAAAGATAAATAAAAATAAAAGTAGAAATATGAGGTGTAGGGAAGTTCACTAGGTTCGATTTTTTTCACTGGGAAGTTTCGATTTCTCGAAATAAGGCAATTTCGCATAGGTTTTCCAAATAAGTTCAAAGTTTTAGGTTATCTTCCTGAAAACAGGATGCAAGGAATCCCTTTCAGCTTCCCTGGACAACAAACCGAAAAGCCTGGTTCATTCGTATGTAGCACTTTTGAATTCGATCGATTTCTCATGGCCAACCAAAAGGTCAAGTCGTGGAACCGGTTCGTGGCTCAGCAGTTGGGGCGATCTCTGGTCAGACATCACTGGGTCAAATCGCACCAAGTCGTAAAACACCTATAGCGGCCTCTATTGGACAAAATAAGCAATTTCAGCATTTCTACCTGACAATGTGAGGCTCACTGCTCACTCAGTGAGCCCACAATACTTGAGTGGTAACTTTTTCAGGGTTCAAGGATTTTTTGACACAATTCAAACACTTCGATTTAGGAATCCACCTTGGCGATGCAAGGCTGGGAAATATTACGCTGTCAGGACGAACTGCAGTTGAGAGTTCTGCCTTTCCTGGTGAGAGAATAAGTATTGATAGTAAACAGTTTTTCATGAGCACGACAAAAATTTAGATTCTGGGCTTCTTTCTGGTGACATGAGACTTGGAGGAGCGAATTTTCTGCCTGGTCAGACTTCATTAGACCCAGCATCTGCTGGTATAGACAAAGTTTTGCAGTATTTGAGGAAAGAATCTATGAAACTTGGTTTCAGGGCTTAGAGTTGGAGAGTTGGGCAAAAATTTTGGACAAACACCTATAAATCCAGATTTTTCAGGCAAAAAGGCTTTTTGCTACAAACAGCGTTTGCTAAAATGCGGTGTTTTAGGTCTTTTCATGGGAAATGAGGGCATCGAATTAGTGGTTCCCTTTTCTGGACAAGCGCCTGAAGGTCCAGTTGTTCCCAGTTAGCTCTTATTGTAATTTAAATTTTATATATTTATACGAATTTTTATGCTTTTCCTGCATGAAAAATTCATATAACACATACAACTATGGAGAAAAAAGCACAAGTCCAAAATTATTATTCGGCCCTTTTTCAATATTTCTTCTGCAGCTATGGAGGACGAATTATCTGGCCATGCGTCCTGGATGCAGAACACAGACCCTCTTCTGATTGCTGGTTGGAATTGGCAGGAAATTGACAGTTCTCCTATTTGCTTGGCCCAGGCACTGGGAATTCCGAGCTGCAGGGCTTTGGTGGACTTAGACTTCCTCATCTTCCTGGTTCACCTTTTTCTTATTCTTAAAATCGTTTGCTGTTGATGTCAAACTCAGCTTATTTAATCCGACTTAAAGAGTGAGCCTCATTGGCCCTAAGCCAATGGGACTTTTGCTAGGATACTTGAATTAATTTGTAGATGATCTGAATGTCCAGTCCACAGCCAGCCAGCCAAGTGCGATTAACTTTCAGCCAGGTATTTGTAAAATTGAGGGAGTGAAATCGGAAAATGAGCCCAATTAAATTGAGGCTTGCAACGTTTATCCCCCAGGTCTGCCCTTGAGGACTTCCCAAAGGTCTCCTCTCCAGGTAGGCTCAATGATCATGCCCCAAGACATTTACTCTGAAAACATGGTCAGTTTACGAAAACATGATCTTAAGTTTTTAGGCAGTTTTTATTTCTTTCAACAGTGCAACAAAAACTTTCCGGTGGTTTTTTAAAACTGAATTCTTTTTCAATTGCCACAGAAACTTATCACCTGAGATCCTGAAATAGCCGGGTCTTTCCCCCATTATGTCACGCCTGTCGCTTCGATTCAACATAAGTTTGTGAAACGCAAAATGTCTGTTATTTTCTAAGCCATCTGTCTTCCACGCGTTTAGGCCTGATGCCTGACGGGGCCCGGAAAATGGCTCCTTTTCTCACCTCAGCCAACTTCCCCCGCCCAGCCCAATTTGGCCCATCACCCTGGCTCAGTCCACTCCCACTCCGTCGTAATATGCCATTTTTGCCCCCTGTTTTCTGAGTTCCAGGAAATGAAGCTTGTAGGCTGCTTCATATTCTGCAGATTCCTTCGCCGCCCTTTCCTCTAGTGATTAGCTCAATTCTCATCACTACTGTCTGCAAGGCTGCGAGTAAAAAGCCTAAAAAAGGAGGGATACCAGAAAATTAATCTGACAAAGCCGAGGCATAAAACCTTTCGCTCCCATGTGGGTCCTATCTTTGCAACAGCAAGACACCATGCTACGTGTTTTTTCGAAGCTTCTATTCCCGCACACTACAGAAGCACCCCCAAATTAGAGCAAATTGATGAAATCCGGCGTCCCCTAGATCGAAAAGGTTTGTCATAATAAAGCCCCCTGGAGATGCCTTCGATGCTGCTCCTGCTCTCCTGCGCCTGTCTGCTCAGCCTCTGTCTGGGCCAGTTTACTGGAGGTGAGCAACTTTCCAGCGTTGCGTAGGATAGAGTGATGGAAGAGGCTGGACTTGAAGGTGACGATTGGGGCGAGGAGTTGGCCGCGGCGCTTGCCAAGCAGACGGCCCAAGCGCAAGCACCTGCCGGTGTGTACTTTTGCCTTCTCCAAAAGAAACAGACCTCATCTTAGTATTTGCGTCATTGAATAGATCAGGTGTCTTTTCATACCTGAAGAGAGTAGATAAGAAGAAAGAGAATACTCAGGTGGAGCGCAGATGGGGCGACTGGGTTACCCTGAAACGATCTTCCTCAAGTCGGGCAGCGTCTCGCCCTACATCAGCATGGCGGCTCAGTGGCGACGCAAGTTCGACCAGCAGTGAGTCCTTTTGGCTTCTTTCCAGCAGTTATTTCAAGTGAGGGCATTTTCAGGAATCAAGGACCCCAGCTTTGAATGCAGCCATGAAGGCATTTATCAACAGATCAGCAGTAGCAAAACTTGCCGTCCCAATCTTGGCTGACGCTTTGGAGTTTTTAAAGAAAGAGCACAATAAGCATGAAATGTTAGGAAACGACCAGAGATTTGCTGCTGGGACAAACACGGGTACTAGGGAGCAACAGGAGCCCTGTTCAATGGCCACAAACACACGAATCACAGCTAAAACAAAAAAAGCCTGGGCCGATAAAGGGGAAGCGAGTAATACTAAAAATAGGTCCAGATCTCAAAGGGATAGACCACCGCTTGAAAAAACAGCTGCCGAGGTCAAATTTTTTGCTCAGAGATTGAGAAACCGCGATGCACTGAGCATTTTTATAGGTTAGTACAAAGAAATGATGTGTGTATTTCATGACGTGAGATTGCGAAAGGGGATGCATATGCGGCTGGAAGTGTTTTGGCAGGTGGGTGGGTGTGGGGAATGTGTTTGGCTTATTTGCTAGTCCTGCTTAGTGGGCTGGCGAATGACGTAGGCGAAGAGGAGGAGTAGAAAGGCGTAGACTCCCAGCAAGCTCATGGCCTGCAGAAACCTCCTCCTTCAGTCACAAATGGTCAGTGGAAAACTGTCAAGTGCCTGAGCAGAGTGCAGGGCAGCCAGGTCCCCAAGGCAGGCGTTGGCCAGTCCCGTCAGGGCGTTGGCCACCAGAAAGAAGCTCAGGCCTCCTGCATCATTCACCAATCTTAGGACTCCTCTGCTTCCAGCTCGCAAAAAAGCCACCTTCGGATATGTGACGCCAGCCGTTCGGCTCCAGCTGCTCGAATGGGCTCACGGTGCCTGGCAAAAAGCCTCCATTGAAAAGCCTACAAAACTAATAAAGGAGATTGAAAAAAGGACAGTAGGCGAAAAGCGGAAGACGCAGGGCGCCGGCGAGGAGGACGAGGAACTCCAGCAGGAAGTAGGCCGTCAATGCCTGGGCGCAGTAGGCCAGCTGGAATGGAGGTCTTTGGGGCTGGGAGGAGGGATGGAGGAGGGAGGAAAACGGTCCAAAGGAGGTAGGTGAGATTGGCGAGACGGCGACTGGCGGGCTGCCAGTGCTGCTCGGAGAGGAGGGTGGCGGTGTAGAGGAGGCAGGTGGCCAGACCCAGCTGCACCACGCAGCGCAGCCAGTCTTTCAGACGAACCCTGCCAATCCATCTCTGTAGGATGGAAGGAGGATAGAGGGATAAAAAGGACACCAGACACCAAACTTCCTACAAGGGTGAGCATGAGGTTGGTGACTGGTGTCCTTTCAATCCTTCTATCCTCCTTCTATCCTCGACAAGAGCTTTCTTCCATATTCACTTGCTACTAAGTGGTGAGTTTGAAGTAGGAGGTAGTAACCGCTCTCTGAGCAGGAAGACGCCAGCCTGCATGGCGAAGAAGTGAAGCGCGGCAAAGCCTGCCAGAGAAGCGAGTCCGCTTCGATTGGACGCCACCAAATCCAGCCACCCATTTCCTATCAATCGTACCCCTTCTCTGCTGCTTTCCACTTCTCTTCAATTCTTCTCACCTTCACTCAGCTAACCGCCTTTTTCTCTCACCTACCTGGCGACAGCAGACACAATTAAGCCCTATTCTGCTAGTGCACTCCGAAAAGGACTCTGAAACTGAACCCTCCGGAGGCTCCTCCAGAAGCAGCTGGTACAGTTGCAGATTGCTGAGGCAGTACTCATAGCCGGCTATCACCAGCAAGCCACAGAGCCAGGCACAACGTCGCAGTGGCAGCAGGCCACCTACCAGAGCGCTGATGACCTTTAGGCGGAGAGCCTTTGAAGAGTGAGTGGATACAGAAAAGAGGATGGAAGGGAACCTTGACGGCGGCAAGGGAGAAGAAAAAGTTCCAGTGTCGTCCATATTCGCTCACCACCTCCTGGTAGCCGGCTAGTTTGACCAATGTTAGACGCACGCAGCCTAGGCACAGCAGCCAGGCTATGGGACGGAGGCGCTCGCCTAATCTCTGTAAATAGCTCATTTATTTGGTGCCTCAACCTGACTGTCGAAAACGTAAGACCCACATAACAGAATATCTGATTGGAAAAATGAGAAAACCTTGGAGCGGCGACGAATCTCGGGTGCTGCAAGGCCGTTGAGGAAGACGAAGGCGCCCACGCCGACGTCCATGAGCCCGTAGCCATAGATCTCGCTCTTGGCGAAGCGGCGCGGGAAGACACTCAAGTCTACTGCCAGGATGGCCAGCCCTGTGGACAGCAGAAGATTGGCCCTGCAAAACCTTTCATTCTTCAGGAGCTTCAAAGATCTATGGAGGGTAGGAGACCGAAAGTAGGCCAGCCAAATGGGGCGTCGTCGGAAGATGATGGGCTGGCGAAGGGCGTCACCTAGCTGCGGTCGCTCCCTGTCCAGGTACAGGTACTCAGCCAGGCTGAACACACCTGCAGTATGTGCATGTCTATGAGCCATTTTCCAAGCATGACATTTGTTCACTCCTTTATTCCTCAAACGAATTGGCGAAGGAGTATCGGTTGGGGAAGGAAGTCTTCATGCGATAGTTTTAGGACTGCTACATCAGACAGCATGAAGACTTCCTTCCCCACCCGATACTCCTTCGCCAATTCATTTGAAGAATAAAGGAGTGAGCAAAGCTGAAATGCTGAAGAAGTGACCCAGGGCAGAAGCCAATAGGCCGAGGATGAGGACAAGTGGTCGTAGGGAGTCAGCCAGTAGTGTGTAGGCGAGGAGGGTGGGCAGCACTGTCAGCAGGTAGTCCAGGCCTAGCTTCGTCCTGCAATTACTGCCCGATTGAAGGAGCTCTCTGCCAGGATCTGAGTTGGGCCAACGCGGTGTCCAGCAGACGACCGGAGTGGAAGAGGCGGGCTGGGAAGAGCCAGGGGATGCCGATGTTGGCGGTGAGCAGACTCAGGGGGCCCACCAGCCCCAGCAGTGTGTTCTCCGCCACCGTCGTCCCATTGTGTCCTGTCAAATGAATTTCCTTCTCCTATGACTTCATTCCTTCCTGCTCGCTTCTTCTTATACGTCTAGTTAGTTTCCGTAAGTAATAGAGAACAAAAGAGTAGCAGTGAAGATGATTTTAAAAGGAGCAACAGCTGGAGGCGGAATTGGCGGTGAATTCGTGCGCGGTGAATCAGGCTATTCGTGGTGAATTTTGGGGGAAAAGGAGCTTTATGAGAAAGGAGAGACCGGAGACAAAAGCGACGCGTTTGGCGATGAGCTCTGGGTCCAGCAGCTGAACTGGGGCCGATGGACTGGCCGCTGGCATTTTTTGCTGCCCCTCGCACCAGTTCTCTCACATCGCCTGTCTACTTTTTCATGCAAAACTTTGCTCGGATATGGCAGAAATCACTTGTGGACGATGCAGCAGCATCGGGTGTTTCAAACTTTAAAAGTGGTGCCGATTTTTTCAATCGTTTACTAGAACGACTCAACCAGCACTGGTGACATTCAGAGCATGGCTTGGCAAGAATACTGGCAAAACACACCAGAGAGACCCGTAGACAGGGAATGTGTAAGTAGAATGCACAGAAAGTAGCAAAAGCCACCGACAATTTGATTGAACTCAAGGAACATCTGGATCATCCGTGCGTTGACAGCACTGCGTGGGCGGCACGCTCCAGTTGTAGACGTAAGACTGGCGCAACCTCACTTCTTTGCGACACAGGATTCCTGAAATGGGAAATATTTATTGCTTTCTTTCCGAGTTCTGGCTCCAGAACCGAGGTCCTGAAGAAGCTTCCACTTGGCCTCAATCTCAGCAGGGCTCTGCTTGTGGGTGACGAGGTAGCGATTGTTGCAGCCGCGGCTCTTGTACTCTGTGTCGAAGCGGGGATCGTGCACGTACTTCACCTCAAAATAGCCAGCTCTTTGCAGGACTGATTGAACCAAGTATGAGGATCCAAGTCTCATAATAAAACTAATTAATAAAACTAATGATTCTTTCTCGATGATTGAACGAGCCATCAATTCAATCGCTCCAAATACTGCGCTATACTCGTCCTATACTGTGTCAAAGCCATATCAATTAGGGGACGAGTTAGCGCAGGGTGTGTGGGTAATGGTAAGCCAGTATACTTGAGCCAGATTTGGTACCCCAGTCAAAATGTACCTATAGTATAAGATACCCAATAATCTTAACTAGAATTGCTGCAATGTAAAGAAAGAGAAGAGTTAGAGAACTTTGAGTCCAGCAAGCCAGGCGCCGATTGCTACATCCTCATTGGCGTAAAGCTGAAGCATGTCAGCGTTGTTGGCGATGTAGGCAAGGAGTTTGGAGCCTAGCACGTAGCCACCCCCTGAGATGCAGCTCAGTTATAACAGTGTGCAATTGAGTGAAAGCAATAAAGGAGATACCTTTGGCATAGGGCAGGTAGCGATCGCAAAGATGCCAGCCTTCTTCCACCCATTTGCCGCCTTTCTAAATTCATACTTATTTTCTACCCCCATTGGACTGAACTACAGCGCTTTCTCTTAGCCAATTTAAGAAATTTTCAACAAACTGGTTTCTGAAGTAGTCATATGAGACTAATTAACGGTAGATATATTTTCGAACTACCCTCGAACTAAAATGATAGAATCGATCACGGATGGAAGACCTTGGGATTGGCCTTGCCATCCAAGAAGCCCCAGTAGAGCCTGGGATCCTGCACAGCTTCCAAGGCGGCCACAAACTCCTCGTCCAGTCGCGCAAATGAGTCCCCGTCCAGCTTCAGCAGAAACTCCACTGCCAGACCGTCGTGCAGGGCTTTGATGGTGGCCAGCACCTCAACTTCACCCTCTTTCCAGAAAAGGAGGAGAAAACTCCGGATGGATGAAAAACCTTGGCAGAAAGCTGGTCGTAGGCTTCTTGAACCTTGGACATTAGAAGGAGGTCCCCGTGAGCCGCCGATTCCTGCTCAAGCTGAAGTATGGCTTTGGCATCCAGTCCCTTGGTACCGATCGGAAATACGAAGCCGTAGCCTTTCGGCAGCGATGACAGGTACGTCTTTCTGCAAACTGAGCCACATATTGCTCTGTTTTTATGAGGAAAAGAAATGAATTTGAGTGACATGGGATCTTCTTATATTGTGGGGCGAGAATTATTCGATTGTTATGCAATGAAGCGAAACTAAAAATGCGCGACGTTGGTGTTCATTTCCACAGAAGCGGCACCTTTTCCATTTCACATATAAATAAGCTATATTGCACATTTCTCGTCTGAAGAATTGCTCTAGAAATAGAAATTAGTTCTTCCACCAAAATTGTCACTATCGCCAAATTAGCTTAGCCATTAGCTTTCAAATATTGGTCCTGGCCGCTATTCATATGATCACTGAGAATCCACCGATAATCTCGGTAGATAATTGATTTCAGTTCAGATGAAATCACTGACAAATCAGCGTATTTATGAACTGAAATTACTTTCTGCTTAATCGATAATAGCAGCTTGACATTATCAAAGAATTGATTAAATGAACGGAAATGCATCATTACAACTCTTCAACACTAAACTTTGATGATTTGATGAGGAGTCAGAGACTCCTCTAGCCAAGTCTGCACCGGATAACAAGTTCCGGCAAAGCAAGAACTACGCCACGGTTGAAGAGCATAAAATTGTGGGAAAAGCATAAAGCATAAGCTCACATCGGTTCTGGAGTTGGTGCTGGATGACTTGTTCTGTCTTTACCAAACGACATGGGTGAGAAATTCAAGGGTAGAAAGATAAAGGGACTACTACATGGGTGGGAAAGTTTTCAATTGAGGCTACTTCAAAAACACTTGAAAAAGCTTTTTATTATGGAAAAGGAGGTAATTTCATATCAATCGGAACCTAGTCATCCCAGAATTAGTGGAGAATAATCTTTGGCCACCTTTCATGGCCTAGTTGATAGCTGCCCCATAACCTCAATCTTATCGGGCAATTGTTGGTGATATTGAAAGAAAATAATATGGAAAGAAAACATTAAGAAAATATTAAGAAACAAACTCTAAGAAACCGTATTTACTCTTCCAATGAATATGCTTACCTTAAATTATGTTTAAAAGTCATCAAAATCGAAAAAATACCACTTTTTGGCCTGGCTGATAACTGCCCGACAGCCCTACCCCTATCGGGCAAATGTCGGTGATATTGGGTATTAAATGAATTGAACCTTATTTATCAGTGATAATCATTGTCAAAGTCTTAATCGACATGTCACCGACATGTCGAGCATAAATGAATTGAAATTTGGCAATATCACCGACATCTGCCCCTTTTATGAATACCCCCGAAATTGTCAGTGATATTGCCTGACTCATATGAATGGCACTATTAAATGAATAGCGGCCTGGAAAAATGAAGCTGAGAACCTTATCAAACTGCGCTGCGTAAAATCCCCCGGCTCCGTAAGAACCATGACCAGGAGGCGAAAGGAACGCTTCTGACTCCAAGCCTGAAGTGATAGCCATCTCCTGGTGACGCAAGCAAAGGCGAAAAGGCCAGCACCTGTCCATCGCCCAGACATCCCAAGCCGCTCTGCAGGGAGGCCAGGATTCCCAGGAAGGCCAGCAGAATCAGAAGTAGCAGAAGCTTCGTGTTCCCCAGCCAACGCCATCGCATAGCACCTGTCGTTTGATGACGTTGCTCTGTCTCTCCAACTTGTGGCTGGAGAAGGATAGGGGCTGACGTCACTGCCAGTTAATGAGCATTTTATGCATGGACGTGAGCGCAAAGGGTTTATTTGCAGAATAGTCTGGCATGCGAAGACGATGGAAAGGGAATAGATTTGAATGAAGAGGATTTCTGATGGCTGGCCACCCGAGGCTTGCTAAGCCCAATCACGAGTATGGATGCTTTTCATCTGGGAGCATAAGGCAATGACTGTCACTGGTGCAATGGGAGGCTGGGAGGATGTACAGGGTGGAGTAGACTGGGGAAGGATGGACTTCAAGTCCCGCCGGAATCGCCGGACTCAGAAGCAGCCGAGATGAGCACGTAGCGAACGGCAAATGCCAGCGCCACCTCAATGCACAGTACTTCTCGATCTTGCAGGAATTCGCAATTGGGAATATATTTAGAAAAACCAAAAAAGCTTATCGAATGATTTTCAAGCAAGCATTTTCAGGCATTTTTTTCAAATTTTTTCATTTTTAAGCAAATTTAGTTTCCTGTCTTTGAGCACTGATTGTAGGCGAACAAAAATGTCAACCACGCCGGCGAAGACGAGGAGGTTGTAGGTGAAGGAGTGATCGGAGGAGCCTGCATCGGAGGCCGCGCTTGACACCTGCGTAGCTTCGCTGCCTCCATTCTCGTTCAATCTCAATCCATCACTTGTATGCTGCGATAGCAAATGAAGAATTCCACCTAGCAGTGGCCTCCTTCTCCAGCTCCTCTTTCAGCTCAGCGGCCAGCTCAGGGAACAGGTCGCAGAAGACGCGATCCCGCAGGTTGAACTCACGACTCCGCCGGGCCAGCACCCGCTTCTCACGATCCGTCGTCTGCATTTACACTCCTTCCCATCTGCACAAAAGGACAGGAAGGGAGGTTGGACCTGAATGCTGCCCAGAGTTGGCTGGTTCTCCAGCATGAAGCTCAGCAGGCCGGTCAGAATGGTCGACACCTGGGGGCCAGTATTGGTCTTAGAATAAATATAGAAGGACAATTATTTAAAATAAATTTATTCTTGTGTATTTATTCTCAAAATTTTTTTGAAATTATTTTTTTAGCGATTAAATTTATCAGTGCTTAAACGCTCCAACCGTCCAAGCGGGGTTCCAGGTGTCCGGATGGAAGTCGGAGATGGAGAGGCAGAGTCTGGTCCGTGTCTGGAAGCGTCCGTTGGGGGTGAGCATGTAGATGGCGGGGGGCTTGAAGGGGAAGTCGCGGGGGAAGACGAGCTTGCCGTGGTAGATCCCGTCCGCGTAGGGGGAGTCGGGGGGCCCAGTCACCACGTAGTGCCACTCCAGGATGTCGGAGGGGAGCGGAGCGGCCAGGACAAACGGCACCGGGTCCTTCATCAAACGGACAAAGTCCTTTTTCAGCCGGGAGGTGGCCTGGATGCTCGCTGAGCCGGAAGAGGACATCCTGGAACAATTTTTGTTGCCCTCATTCTGTTTCTTGTGGATTGAGGTATTAATTGGCTTAAAATCTAGCCTGGTTAAAATTGGGGCCGGTGGATGACTGAAGTTTACTCGATGACAAAATGCAAGAGCAACAAATCAAGTGAGATCAGCACAAGACAGCACCGCTGACAAAAGCTAGGAATAAAGCAGTAGAGAGATCGTTGATAGCACAAATGCTGCGACAGGCTGGAAAGCAGAAAAAGATGGCAAAGTGACTGTCAGGATTGGCCAGCTGTAATAGCGTGAATAACGTCACAACCCGTAAGCGGAAGAAGAAGAAATGGATCAATGCTTAGCGTCGGGCGCCACAGGCGATTAGCTGCAGCAGACGGTGGAAAAACGAAGGCTGCCTCTGGTTTGCAGCCGCTAGCTGAAGCCGCGCTTCAATCTCCTTCAATTTCGCGTTATGATTAGATCATGGAGTTTGAATGCTAAATCAATCATCATATTTTTCTGTGTAGTTTTTGAATCATATTTCATAATAATCATATATATCAATCATCATATATATCAAGAATCATAATCATTATATATCAATCATCATATTTCAAATTTTTGTAGTTTAATGCAAGAATCAAGCGCTAGTTGCATGGTGTTCCAACAGAATGAAATTGATCAGATTTAACGGGAGTGCAGGAACGAAGGAAGTAAAAAATGAGATAGAAGGGAACCATGTTTCTTTTAGTTTGGAGGTCGTGGATGATTTCGGGGAAGAGTTGTGCCAGCTTGGCGTCTTTGAGAGCAGCCCATCTACTCTGCACGGCTGTGCTGGCTCCTTCGGACACCTCATCATCCCATTTAGGTCCCTGCTCAGCTTCTTCCGACCATTCCAACTTCAACCCATACTTCTTTGAAGCAAAAGCATTGCATTTCCTTTAGCATTTTAGGGCTTCACTAGATGGTAAAATTCGAGGTATTTGAATTGTTCAAAAGTTTAAATACTATTTTTTGTTGGATATTTGAATTTGAAAAAAGAGAACGAGCAGCTGGTAGATCTGGCTTATGACGGTGGTGAGGGTGAATATGGGGAGCCATTCGTCAGCGTTGTAGAGGTTAATGAAGGTTTTGCCCAAGAAATCCGGCATATGACAGCTCAGAAAACAAATTTTTGGCTGCTTGAAGGGGTACTTTTCACACATCTTTACCATGCCGTGATATACCCCTCCTGAAATTTTGCTAATATGTTTTTGGCAATTCTTCAATAAATACTACAAAATCACGTAATTTAATGCTCATTCATTCTGCCCTTGCATGAATATGAAATAAATTAATGTATCTTACTGTTCACTAGCAATTTTTGAAGCCGACTACATTTTCCACGAACAAATAACCTTGGATCAAGGTCCCGGGCGGTCCAAGTACAACGAAGTGTAAATGGAATGGGTGCTGCGGATCCAGTTCAGTCCGAACGAATGGCACTGGGTCGTTGGCCAAATGGAAAGCATCCTTTTCGATTCGCGCTAAAGCTCGGGCTGCTTCCGCCATCTATTCGTTTAGCTGCAAGTATGATGCTACCACTAGTCAAGTTCTTTGAAAAATTTCAGTAAAAAATCGAATTTATTTTCGCTAAAAATGGCAAGAGTTTATGGTCGAGCCCTTCCGAGTGGCTTTTCATTCACAAGGGCGGCGAATGGACAAAATGATTTACTGCACAAAGCCTGGACTGGCAAGCCACCACGAATCAGCTAAAACTGCCCAAAATAGAAAGGCCTTGAATACAGATCACTAAGCGCAAATGCTTGACAGGAGGATGCACAGTGAATCGGCGGGGAATGTGAGAACGCGCAAGTGAAGAGCTATTGCTGGCTTCTTTCGCAAGCTACAAATCTCTACAAATAAAAGCACACCCTTGGTATTATTAGCCAAATAAAAAATCCAGAGGCAGTTACAAGAGGTCAGCTAAAGCTCCCGGCTGCTTGCTAGCAGTTGCTGAAGGCTGCTGCGTGCTGAGATTCGCAAACTCATCCGCCAGCCCTTTCCCCGAACCAGCCTTCAATTGCTTCCTTCCCGACTGCTGATGAGATAAACAGCATAATATTGGGCTTCACAAGCATTCCGTTCCAGAACAGCTGCCTTCCCAATGTTTCTCTCCAGTCAATTGCCCCCCTGACAGATGTCAACAGAGAAGAGATGGGAGGTAATTAGCGGGAGAGAATTGTCCGTGGTAGGGAATTGTGGTAAAAAGCCAACTGCAGAGGCAGAAAGTGATGGATGAAGGGAGACCTGAGCAGGGAGGTTGACGCTGGATGGTGGGCCTGGGAGTCCGATCGCTGGCTGACTTGCTCGAGAGCTGCTGCTGCCTGGCGGAGGCGGCAGCAGAGGCACTGCACCGCTCGAAGATGCTCCGGCTTTTGGCCGCGCCCTTGGCGTCCCGCCCTGGGCCAAGTGCAGAGCTTTGAGCAGAAAGCGAAAGAGGATATTAGGGTTGTCGTTTGGGAGAGTGGGAATATGGGCTAATTTGTTATCATTTTAGCATTTACTCGTGCCATATTTTATGTTTGCCTTGAAAACAAAGAGACAGCATAAAAACTACTGAAAAAAAACTACTTTTAAAATTTTGTAAACTTATATCACGCAAAACAATTTTATTAAAATTTTGTTCTAAAACTTAATTGTAACAAACAAAATTATAGAATTAATCGAAAAATAGTCCACTGCTTGTACCTCCTTCTTGCTGCCGAGGTTGATGGTGATGGTCTGGCCGTCCTTGAACGCCATGTCCAGCTTGGGGCGGGTGGCCTCATCCTTGGCCTCGGCGGCGTTCTTCTTCTCCTGCTCCAGGTACTTGAAGTGGTCCTGGAGGGTCACGTTCAGGTCGAAGGAGTCCCCTCTGTCCGCGAACCCGATCCCAATGAAGGCCGACTGCCCGTCGTCGTTCACCAGCTTGATCACAAAGTAGCGGCTGGAGTCCAGCACCGACTCCACTGCTGGGCCCGGGTACCGCTCCACCGGGCATTTGGCGAACAGCTCGCCTATAGAACAATTCAGTGGACTTTGATGGGAGGAGGAGGATTGGGAGGCAAGAACCGGAAGTTTTGTCCTCCAGCCGAATCTCGAACTTGGGGCCCAGACTGACGCAGCGCAAACGGCCGGTCCAGTCGGGGGCGTCCAGCTTCCAGTCTGCTGCCCTGCAAATATCTGCTTGTCTCTCAAGCTCAGGAGCATAGATGATCCCTTTTTCCGTCTGTCATGAAAAATGAAGGCAATCAAGGGCCTTCGGTATCTTCTCTCAAACGCATGCATCATTCCAGTCTTCATCGTCTAGAGTCCAAAGGGAGGACACGTTTTTAGGATACTTTCCTCTTTGCATTCATTAGGCCTGGCCAATTTTAGTCCTTTCCAAGAGAAACAGGCTGTCCAGCTGTCACTCATAGACCCTGAGGCCATAAAACCAAGGCATGCCAAAGAGAACAGACCTGTAGCCGCGATTGGAACCGAGCGGAGGGATGCGGTAGACGAAGACTTCGCCTTTGACGAGGGCCACGCGCTCGTAGTCGGCGGACATGGCTGATGAGGGTTGAGGGAGGCTGGAAAAAGGTGCGGGGCAGACTCACTCGCACGTTGCCCTGGCCAGGGGAGAGTTTGCCCCCTTTGCTTGCGGGAGGCCTCCCGAGGCGCGCCTTTGAAATGGGGCTGCCTGGGAGATCAGGGAAGGAAGACACTCGCGACCGCCCGCCATGCGCCCACTTTGTACACAGAAAAAGGGGGATTTGGGGGGGACTTTTCAACTGCAGCTTTGGATGAGAGACTTTGATTGAGGGGAGACTATTTAGGTTTTGGAGTTTAGCAATGTGGTTAAGCAGTTGCTTGCATTGGTTTAGTATAGGAAACATAGGTCCGAGCTCTCTTCGATGGCTTCTCTCTTCGATATTGAAAATGGAACGCTCGACTCCGTCCCTTCATTGAGTATGTAGTCATTGTGTGGTGTCAAAAAATTAGTCGTGTGATTCAGTTGGTTGCACAAAGGGAGGAAATAACGGCGTCTCTTCTCCTAGCACTCTTGGCAGAAGGATATTTGAAAGGGGGTTAAAAAGAAGAGTAAGAATGGGGATCCCGAAGTTCTACCGGTGGATCAGTGAGCGGTATCCATGTCTGTCGGAGGTGGTGAAGGAGAACCAGATCCCCGAGTTCGACAACCTCTACCTCGACATGAACGGCATCATCCATCCCTGCTCCCATCCCAACGACGACGACCCACACTTCCGCATCACCGAGGAGCAGGTCTTCACTATTCAAAACTCTAAAACTCTAAACTATCCATTGTATCTCTGTCTTGATTTGATGCCTGATTTTGTATTTTCATTTTTAGAACTGATCTTATCCTGGAAACATTTTTGTAGATCTACACGAACGTGTTCCACTACATCGAGGCGCTATTTCGCATCATCCGACCGCGACGAACCTTCTTCATGGCCGTGGATGGCGTGGCCCCGAGGGCCAAGATGAACCAGCAGCGCGGCCGACGATTCATGTCCGCCAAAAACGCCAAGGACCTGGAGGAGGCTGCTCGGTTTATTTTTTATTTTATTTAATTTTTCTACTCGACACTCCTTCATAGGGAAACTTAAGGTATCAAACTAAAAACATAATATAAACATAAAATTGCTAAATTGTTCAAATTCTGCCTGTAAGCCTATCAAGCGGCAAAAAACACCACAAAAACTGGCATGCAGGAAGAAGGGCGAGGTGCTGCCGACGGAGGCTCGCTTCGACTCCAACGCCATCACTCCTGGCACAGCCTTCATGGCCAAGCTGCAGGAGCAGCTGGAGTACTTCGTCCAGATGAAGATCACCACCGACGAGGCCTGGCAGGGCATACGCATCATCCTCTCCGGCCACAACTGTCCTGGAGAAGGAGAGCACAAGATCATGGACTTCATCCGGTTTGTTTACTTTTAGATAACATTTATTTCATTTTTCTTATTCTCAGAAAAAAATGTTTATACTTTTTTGCTCTTAGAAAACTATAAATTTTCAATTTCCTTTTAAGTCAAATTGTTCGTTTGGCATTAAGTTATATTGACTTAAGATGGTTTAGTTAAGGAAAATTGCGGAAAGCGATAAAAAGAGTTTTCTTTCCCAAAAAATAGTCGGATTATTGTACAGAGCTGAGCGTTCGCGGCCTGACCACGACCCGAATACTCGGCATTGTCTCTATGGCCTGGATGCTGACCTGATCATGCTGGGTCTCGCCTCCCACGAGCCACACTTCGCCCTCCTCCGGGAAGAAGTACAGTTCATCAGCCCCAAGCAAAAGGCCAAGCAGCGGAGCACGCGGTTCTCCTAGCCTCTCATTAGATTCTCAGTCTACCCCTTTCAATACAAATTATTGCATTTGTCGATCAAAACTTTTGGCACAAAAACGCTAGCTCAAAATATTTGGGCAGAGGCTGCACTAAGAGAATAATTAGTGCAGGTTAGCAGACGCCCGGAACATCACCTTCCATCTGCTGCACATCAGCCTGCTCAGGGAGTACCTGGACATGGAGTTCGACGCTCTCAAGGTCCCTTCCTTTCCTCTATCTCTCTCTCTTTATATGCCTGAGAATATGCCATTTTTAGTACCTGATGGGCAGCAGCGTAGGCAGCGGCCCAGACTACAGCCTGGAGTCCGTCATCGACGATTTCGTGCTCATGTGCTTTCTCGTCGGCAACGATTTCATCCCTCACCTGCCTCGCATGCACATTCATGTTTTTCTTTTTCACCATACTTTTTGTTCTCTTCTGCAAAGAATTCTTGAATCAGGCGGAGGCTTTACCCACGCTGTTCGCGACCTACAAGAAGCTGCTGCCGACCTTGGACGGGTTTTTGAACGAGAACGGCTACCTCAGCATGCCGCGCTTTCAGAAGTTCATGGAGGCCCTTTCTCAGGTTCCTAGCTCTAGTGCCATTTTTTCATGATCTACCTATGAGGGAGCCTTTCATGGAGTCAGACTCGTTGGCTGCGTATTTGCTATTGATTAATCGATTGACATATTGCAGTATGACCGAGAACAGTTCGCGGAAGAGGCAGAGGACGTCCGTTGGATGGCCGGCAAACAAAGCGAAGTCTTCCAATCCCCATGCTCCCTCCAACCTCAATCAAGCCCTGGCCTCCTTTTCAGGTGCGAGAAAGAGCTGCCAGGCTGGAAGCCTACGGAGATGAGGAGGATGAAGAGGTCGAGGAAGAAGATCTGGAGCCTGGTATACGCCACATCTTTGGAAGCAGAAAATGGACGAAGCCATATGTGGTGTTCAGATGAGGCTGGTCGTGGAGCCTTCGATACCTCCTCGGAGGGATCGGATGGGGAGGAGCAGGGCGGATCTGACAGACGCCGCGGCTCCAGTCCCCTGCTCACTGCATCACAGGCCTTGCAACAAGGCTTGATTTTCCTTACATCAAGTTGGATCATAGAAGGGAAAAACCAAAGAATATTTATTGGATATTTAAAAAAATGAAGAAAAAACAAAAAACCTATTTTGGTCTTGAAAATGGAACGTCCTGGCAAAGAAGATAGGAATATTGGCAGGGCTGCTGAACGCGGACGGCGGTGGGGACTGGGCAGAGCTGGAGGAGGTGGCGGCAGAGGCGAAAGCTGCTAAGGACGAGGTCTCCTACTCATCTACCCCAGCAACCTTTTCATCATCCACTTCCTCTTTCCAGGGCGGCGGATGGAACAAAGTGCTGCACCGAGAGTTCAAGGCCACCCGCCGTGCCTACTACGACTCCAAGATGAACTACGCCAACATCACCAAGTTACTCTTACTTTCTGTCCATCAAACGACAAATGCGAAAGATTTGGACTCATCATCCACAGCCCGATCACCTACTCATCAGATTAGCAACTGATTGATCTGTGATTGAAGAGAGCAGCTGGTGGACCAGGCTCTGGGCTACGTTCGAGCCATCCAGTGGAACCTCCACTACTACTACCACGGCTGTTGCAGCTGGAACTGGTACCCTTTCTTCCTCTCTACCCCATTTCGTACCCCTGAGACCCTGCTGGGCCCAGGTTCTACGAACACCACTTCGCGCCCTACATCAGCGACATCAAGGGCTTCGCGGGGCTGAGCCTGGACTTCGACCTGAGCAGACCCTTCCTGCCCTTCCAGCAGTTGCTGGGCGTCCTGCCCGCAGCCTCCAAAACTCTTCTCCCAGAACCCTATCAGGTATCTCTTTGACAGTCCTTCATGGTGGACTGGAAATGAGGAAACTGATGGGGTTCTAAGGAACTGATGGTGGACAGCTATTCGCCGATCCTGGACTTCTATCCGGAGAAGTTCGAGACGGATCTGAACGGGAAGAAGAACGACTGGGAGGCCGTCGTCCTCATCCCTTTCATCAACGAGGTTCCCCAGTCTTCATTCTTGACTCTCATCACCAACTTGTCCTCATTTTAGAAACGTCTTCTTGACGCTATGGAGCCCAAAACTCGCCGCCTCACAGGGGAGGAGTCAGGCAGGAACAGTCACGGCCCACATCTGGAGTTCACCACTCTGGGACCCGAGGAAATCGGCCCAGCCCTACACTCCACTCTTTCCGCCTTCCCCAGCTTCCAGGAGGGCCAAACTCGAGCCAGGTTCGCACTTTTTTCAAGCCTCACTTTGGCTTGAAACCAAATTGTTGGCTTGCAAGGAGAAAGGAGCTGGATATGAACATATTCCGGATCCCACGGGAGCAGATAGTGTACGGGCTTCTGGCAGGAGTGCAGGCGGCCTTCTTCCCCGGCTTCCCCACCTTCCATCATCTGAAATTCGACGTTTGGACTAGCTGGCAAAAGGATGGGGGCAGTTGTGAGAGAGTGAGTTTGAGTTTCGTCTGGCGAAGGAGGAGGTGCGCGTCTTCCAATCCAACAGCCGCTGCTACAACATGATTCTGGCACCCAAGGAGCGTCCTGAGCTCAACAAGGTCCATCTATCACTTCAATGTCATCTCAAATTCATTCATTTCTGTATCAGGTTCAATTTTGTGTTTAACAATGGATTTTATGCAAATGAGTCCTTTTTCCTCAAAATGCAAAATTTTAGTGGCTTTTTCAGGAATTCATTACTTTCTGAGCGAACATGGGCGCAAATTCAGGCATGAATTCTTGCAGAGCCTGTTCGAGCTGTGGCAGGGGCTGCGCGGCGCAGAGGTGCACATCAACTGGCCTCACCTCGTCCGCGCCAAACTCGTCGCCCTCTCCAACAAGAATGAGCGGTGCTCCTTCTTTCACTCCCTCCATCAGCCCCTTACTCCTCTCGTGCCCCTGCAGACTGGAGATAGAAAAAGAGACGGGCAAGGATCGCAACCTCCCACTCACCGGCGCCGCCGTCAAGGAGTTCACCAAGGAGGCCGACACTCTGGAAACCAAGTGAGCCATTCATTCTCTTTCATTTTCCCGACTTATGCCTCAATCTCTTTGGAGCATGAAGGAGGTTGAGAGGAGTGTAAATAGGCAATGGGGTTGCAGTCTGATGTCCCGCCAAGGCATCGACATCCCAACGCCGGAGGTGGTGGCCTGGGTGCGTTTGCTGCTCGGCTGTCGGCTGCTGCCAGACCGTGAGGGTCGTCTCACTGCCAGCATTCAGTGGGCGGAGACGCCTGTCCCAGTTCCTCTAAGGCTCATCGTTCCGGTTGGCGCTCAATCATCATTTTTTCTCTGCTAGTAGCTGGACATCGGGCAGACCATAAAAAAAGTTACGAAACTAGTTCCACTAGTTACGAAAAAAAGAAATTTTTGCTATTGTTTTATAGAGATTGCAAACTGCATAGTAGCATGAGTCGAAACCAATATATCTGGTACCATCGGCAGGCCAAATGTGGGTCTCTTTTCTCCAAAATTTGCATTTGTCTCGAGTAAAAAGTCAAGGAAATACAATTTCTACTAGTGGAATCTGCTGCTTGGACAGTTGCATTTTGTTTTTGGCGCGCAGTTCAGTGTCTCTTTCCATGCGCGCCCAAAAACAAAATGCAGATGACGCAGCAGATTCCACTAGTAGAAATTGTATTTCCTTGACTTTTTACTCGAGACAAATGCAAATTTTGGAGAAAAGAGACCCACATTTGGCCTGCCGATGGTACCAGATATTTCTTCCACTTTTAATATAAAATAAAATGTATAAATACAAATTATATACTGTTGGTTATATATTTAGTTAAGACTTTATTAGATAAATAAATAAATAATGAACAAAACTTATTCAAATAATTTTTTTAAATAAAAATGACAAAAAAGAAGTTTCGAAAATGCAAAGTACAATGCAAATTTATTGGCAAAATAAAAAAATATTTGAGAAATTTTCATGGCTTAAACTCAGGACAATCGATTTTCGGGAGAGAAGAGCTTTAATTTAGGCCTGCAGATGGTACCAGTTATTTTCTCAACTTAAAAAACAAAAATTAAAATGAATACCAGAGAAGGATTCGAACCTCCTTGTTTCACCCATCAGTCCAATCGCTTAAACCACTACACTACTGGTGCACTTATGAGCAATGTATAAACTAACTCTTATGAATAAATAAATACATGAAGCCCAGGGACCCGAGGAAGGGGGGGTGGGGGAAGAAATGAATACCTACTATCGTCCATTGAGCAGATGCGGAGGAGTAGTAGTAGTAGTAGTAGTAGGAGGAGGAGGAGGAGGAGTTCGGACAAATGGTTTTTTTCATTTTTCGTGCCAAAATAAAAAGTTTTGTACAAAAGTCAAAAGATAAACTATAGTTAAATCGATGTTGCTCATTCCAATGGAAAAAGAATTAGAACAATTGGAGCATTCTGTGGCGAGCAGCAGCCTTATCAAAATTAAGATCTAGCAATAAACCCAAAAACGTACACCTGGGTCGAAAAGAGGGGCTGGGCGCTGACAGTTCGCCTTGCTCCCTCGCGCCAGCCCAATAGTATCATGAATCGAGACAAAAAAACTCAAAATTTCGGCTAGCTAAAATAATTTCGACAACCTTTCGTGGAATAAATCTAAATGAAGACAAAATGTTCGATGTTGGCTCTTTCTTGCGTTTTTGCCGTAATGAGAAGGCTTTCTTTGCAGGATGTGAAGGAGGCGAAAGGAGTCCTGGCCAGCGGCTACGAAACCGTGGCCGAAGCCTTCCCCGTCGGCTCCTACCTCTTCATCCTCTCCGAGGACAACTACTACGGCTGCAGGGCCAAGGTTTGCCCTCCTACCCCTTTCCACCCTTCAACCCATCCCCCCTCCCCAGGTCCAGAGCACGGCCATCGACAAGGGTCGCATGGTCCTCCGCGCTGAGCTGCCGCCGGAGCCCGATCTCTCCGGTTCTCCTTTTCCCTATCCTACTCTTCCCAGCAGGGTCAATAGTTGGCTGCAGGCATCGCCAAGAACTCCAAAGGCATCGGCCTTCGCTGGCTGCCCGGCCATGCTGCAGCCAAGAAGCTGGCCATCTCCTCCCACTTCCTCTCCCGCATCACCGGCTAGCTCTTCTGCTTCCCTCTACACTGTGAAAGTGGAGTTGATGTGGCTGGTGTTGAAGGGACGGTGTACCTGGTGGAAGGCCCGAAGGAGGGCCAGACGGAGCAGGAGCCCACGAAGCACAACGTAGGCCTCAATCTCAAGTCCAGCAAGAAGGGCGAGGAGGTGGCCGACTATACTCGCCTGGAGGAATCGGAGCCCGGCAGCAGGTCCCAGTGGCTCTACAGCTCCAAGGTCATCGATGCCCTCGCCGACTACAACAATCAGTTCTTTCTTGCCTCTCTGCAAACCTCTCTTGACCTGGTGTCATTCAGGTTCCCGGAGCTCTTCAACTACATCCAGAACGTATCCAGCCAGAGCGACGTCTACCACGCCGACGAGGTGTTCGGCAAAGACCGGGGCTCAGCGCGCCTCAAAGAGCTCACCGCCTACCTCAAAGGCCTGGCCTGCTATCGAGTCCCTGAGCTTCTCTGATTACTCCCATTCAAAGTTGTCAATGGAGTATTTTTGCAGGCAGCCCGACAGGCAGTGGGCACGGACACTGTGGACGAGCGGGTAATAAGCACCATTCAGCAGCAGGTGCGCGCCTTGCAAGCCCAGGCCGGGCAGAAGCCGCTGAAGACCGTCAAACTGGCCGTCAAGACCTCCGTCCTCTATCGGGTTTCTTTTCCAGCTGAATGGTTGCGGACAAAGGTGCCACAGAGACACTTTTGTCTGCGGACTTTTGTCCTAGACCTCTTTGGGTGTTGAGGGTGTGATGGAACTGGGAATTGTTTGACAGCCCTGCCTGACGCAAGGCAACAGTGTGCCGGACCCGGGGGCTCGCTATGAGCTGTTCGATCGGGTGGTGAACGTGAAGGAAGGCTCCACGGTTCCCAGCGGACTACGAGGCACCGTCGTTGGAATCCTACCTGGCCGTTCAGAGATCGACACTCGCCTTGACGTCATCTTCGACGAGAACTTCGCCGGCGCCACCAACATTCGGTCCTCTAATCATCCTATCTCTGTTCCTTCATCTTTTCGTTTCCAATCGATGACTTAGCCTTTTGAACTGAAGCCTAGGAGCCACTATCTTGGTGGGTGCTCCAAATGGGAAGGACTAAATTACACTTTCTACGGCTCAGGCCTCAGGACCAGGACAAAGTTGAGGATTGCAGGAACTCCGGGGAGTGCGGCGCCCGTCTGCCGGCGGCCAACCTCATCAACCTCTCCCACGGCCAGCGCCGCCAGCAGGCCAAACAGGTGCCCACTCCAACCCCGCCGCACCCACCCCCACTCCTCCGCCTCCCCTGCCCACAAGGCCTTCCAGCACTCCCTACGCCTCATCACCCACCGCCTCCTCTTCCCCTCCACCAGCCCTACGTTCCGCCGCATCGCCTGCGGGGCTTGGGGCGTGGAGCTCCGGTGTCCTGGCCCCTGTCTGTGGGCAGTCGGCCTTGAAAGCATGCTGCACCCTCATTTCGTCTGGATGATTGTACTGAGTGATGTCCGCCGATTTTGTGCCGAATGGCAGCCAGCTTTGTTCCAGAGCAAAGACCGTTTTGTTGCACCGCTTTTCGTTTGGTTCGCATGCAAGTCTTTCGCCACGGGTGATCTATCTTACCGGCTGTTGTTGCGGGTCGAATGCATAAACGCTTCTGTGTGTGTGTGAGCGGCAGTGCGACAGTTGTAGAGCACCCCGGCTCTTTGCACCCACAACCATCGAATGCATTCAATTTATTGCCAAGATCAGCTCAGAAATGGCGGCCTATATTCCAGGGCAAAGGCAAGGTAGTGAAGGAGGATGTGGGGCGAACCTGGGTGCCGGTCAACGGTGCTCCTTCTTCACAGCCACCTCGCCAGATCCTTGCCCGACCGCCGGCACCTGCTCCTCGCCCTGCAGCTCCTATCCAATCGTTGTCGCCCTATTCTCCTCGCAGATTTCACATTCACTCCAACCCTCTGCAGACCCCGAGGTCCGACGGGTTTTGCCAGCTATGCACCTCCGCCCCGCGGCATGCCCGACCCGCCGCAAAGTTGGATGGGGTTTGCCCATTTCTCATTTAGGGCCAAAGCGCTATCTGCTGCTAGATAGACAGCCGCTCCCTCTATTTATGACCACAACTGGTTGTCGGTTTTACTTAGATCGAATCATTTCTTTCCAGAATAAAGGTGGACTGAAGAAAGGAGATAATCCAAAATCTATTGCAGAGGCGGCTGGGCAGGCTGGGGCATGGGCCCGGCGCCTAGGGGCTTCCCACCGGAGGCTGGCTTTGGACCGGCGGGATTCTTCCCGCCTCCCTTCAGAGGCCAGCGGCCGCCCAGACCTCGAGCTCCTTTCAACCCCGTTCGCTTCCACCTTCGCTCTAGATATCAGTGATTGTAGGACAGCTTGCAGGGCCTGCTGACGGAGCCTCCAAGTCGTATGAAGAAGCCGCAACTCCCGCAACATTCGCCCAACAACAACTCACAGACACCCGCCAAGCCTCAGGCTTCTGCTGCTAAGCCGGTCATTACCCAAAACTAAGCATCTCATGGGGCATTCATTGTCATCCTAAGCCAGCGCTAGATCAATGTCAGTTTTCCAAAATAATAAAAAGCTGAACAAAGCGTGGCTTAGTTTGGATTTCATCACCCTAATCAATGTTTTCGATAGGAAGCGTGCTACTTTAGGTGACGAATTGCTTGGAAAAGTGGCGCTCTGTTCTATTTCTTGTCCAAGACTACAGGCTGAACTACAGAGCAGCACGGAGGAGGCGACGGAGGCACTGCGAAGCATGCTGTCCATTCAGGATGTGGCGCAGAACTCTGCAGCTGGTCAGCCCAAGCAGCCACGCCCTCGCTCTGGCGCCAAGAAGAATCGCCTGGCGGCCAACTTTGCCTCTAAGTAGAACTGCCCGCTTGACTTTCCGAAAACCTCCTGATTTGTTCTGAGCCACTGAAGACTGGCGTTTAGATACATCAAAAGGTATTTTGCCTGTTTGCTATATTTGTAGATGGTTTGAACATAATTAATTTGCGCAATGGATGGGTGTTGTGGAGGCTGACACGGGAAGAAAAAAGTGAAGGCAAAGTGCAGGCAAAGTGAAGTGAGAAAAAAGTAAAAAGAATGATGGTGCATTTTGAAATTTTGAAAACAAATTGCTTAATTTTATTTTCCTTCACTCTAATGTCCTAATCTCAGCACTCGACTCTCACCTCCTTCTTCTACCTTCTTTACGCCCGCATCTCCTCTCATCATGCACCCAGCAAGGCCGCCCCACTCATTCGATGCAAGGCCTGCAGCATTGCGCGCTTTTCCAACAACAATCCCTCCTTCTAACTTCTTTACGCCCGCATCTCCTCTCATCATGCACCCAGCAAGGCCGCCCCACTCATTCGATGCAAGGCCTGCAGCATTGCGCGCTTTTCCAACAACAATCCCTCCGCACCACCCTCCTCCACTGACCCAGCCTTCATCCGCCTTGCCTTTGCCACAACGCTCACACCAGCCGTTTCAACCACTACTTGAGCACTTTTCTCCACTTTTTAGCTTCTCATCGCCCCTCAAAAAGAAGAATGTGGCGGTGATATAGCTTGGGAGGAGCATTGCAGAGGCGTGGAATGTAGCTTGGTAGGCCGACAATTCCCTCCCGAGGATTCCCTCACTTCTCATTTCATGTTCGAATGTTCGCGAATGTAAAATAGGCTTACTGAATAAGTTTACCTATAACTGAAAGGAATAAAAAGAGGTGAAAGAGCTGGGTTGTTCAGAAGGGCGGAGTGAGGCAGACGATATGTTGAGTCGCGTCTTTCGCCCATTGGCAGGGCTTCCAGTTCGCTGGGCCGGCAGCATCCCCGACGACGACTACCCCGACCCCAAGCCCGCCCCCAAGGGCACCTACGTGGATCGCAAAGAGCCCTCCGATGTTCCTTCTTTCACTTCTCCTCTCAATTCACACATGGGGCAGCACAACTGTCCTTCCAGGCTTGGCAGATACCCGCCAAGCAGGAGTACCGGATGACGAAGGCCATGGCGGAGGAGACGATCACCAACCGGAAGCCCTCCGACCTCTTCTACCCCGACACCTTCCCTCACCCGCACACCCTGGAGGGAAACTTCCAGCACATTCAGTACCCGCAGGACGCCCGCTTCCCCGACTACGCCTTCCAGGAGGACCGCCAGGACACCACCAAGGTGCCCCCCCTCAGCCTTCTGGCTACGGCAGTATGAGAAGGGCAGCAATCGCCTATAGGATCCCAATGTTCGCCGACGGGAGAACTCCAAGATCGGGGCCAAGTTCGGGCACAGCGTCTACTGGGCGGGCATGGCCATGCTGGGCGCCTACATCGGCAAGAGCGCCATCAACGCCGTCATCGAGATAAAGAACCCCAGCCGCGACAAGTTCGTCCTCGGCTCCACCGAGGTTCCCTCAGTCCACTCTCACCAAAGAAGAACAGCAACCAAAGAAGCCATATTTGATAGGTGGACACGTCCAAAATACCAGAGGGCAAGTCGCAGACGGTCCTGTGGCGCGGGAAGCCCGTCTTCGTCCGCCACCGGACGGCCAAGGAGATGGAGAAGGAGGCGGCGGTGAATGTTGGCCAGCTGCGGGACCCCGAGGAGGACGTCGTGCGGCGCAGCCCCGGGAAGCCCAACTGGGTGGTGATGGTGGGCGTCTGCACGCACCTCGGCTGCATCCCCATCGCCTACAAGGGCAACTACGGCGGCTACTACTGCCCCTGCCACGGCTCGCACTACGATACGGCCGGGAGGATTCGCAAAGGCTAGGTCTTTTTCCAGCAAGCCCCAAGCGAAATTGTAGCCGCTAGTAATTGAACAGCAATGGCTAATTTAATTTTCTGTTTCAGTTTATTTTTTATCAAATTTTATTTTATTTTATTTTTTATTTTATTCTATTTTATTTTTTAATGAGTATTAAAGACGTTCCTCAGGTATAGCAAATGCTGTTATTTTGGAGCTGTCTCTTGTGCAAATTGCCAGCGACACAGTTCACTAATTTCAGGCCCAGCCCCGAAGAATATGGAGATCCCGGAGCACGAGTGGATGGACGATCATAAGCTGGTGATCGGGAAGGTGTAGCTGAGCTCCTTTAGTCTGTTTCCCTGCTTTTACTCTTTGTGGTAATTTTGTTATTGCTACTTTTTTGCTTTCGAATGCTCTGTCCCATCGCTCCCCTTCGTGATCCAGCAACAGTGCGTGTGTAACCTAGAGATCGATTTTTCTTACGCATCTGGTAAACTCTCTACACCCGCAAAAAACAACAAAATGATAAAAATGGTTACAAATAATTACAAAATGATTAAAAATAAGGAACTGTAAATACACCATGCTTTTAGCAAGTGTTATGCTTGAATATGCTTCTAGCACCTACTTCTGTTCCGTAGCCAGGTTTAGTCAGTTAGCCGCAAGAGCTAAATGAAAAAACGTCAGCATACACTTGAAAGGCCTTCGCCGAAAGCCTGTTATGTTTTCTTGAAAAATCAGACACTGAGAGTGAAAGTGGCCTTCGAGTCCATACCTTCTTTCCTTCGGATCTGTGACTCCCTGTAATTTGCCAAAGCTGGTAATTTTGGTGTTTTAGAGGCCACAAATTTTGACTGCCCTTCGGATGGTAATGCGGATAATTCTTCTTCAATATAGGACAGAGAGAATGATTTATCCTTTTAGTTTTCCCCACGATTTATTAGAAACAGAATGTTCATTTTACGTATACATCCATTGCAGTAAAAAGCACAAGATTTTGCGCTTTTATTAATTGTAAACGGCCTCTGTCTAAGCGATTCTTTTATGCTACGCACACTGATTGTTTTTCATCACAGGTCAATGACAACTTTCATAAACAATCCAACTGCTAATAAAGTTAGAATTCTCAAAAGAAACAAATGTCAAGCGAGCACAACAGTAGCGCCAGTACATGGGACCATCGGAGTAAATCGCAGCCAACAATGGGAAAATCTAGCACAGCTCTCTATTGCCAATTGTCAAATTTTCGCGCCACAAATAGAACTTTATCTCTACACCGCTTGAAGCGTCACAGAAAGTCTGGAATGTTGGGCCTTTGAAGTTTCCTTTGTGGCTCTGCCGTGGTTCCTTGAGTCAGGGACAGAAAGTGTGAAGAGGCGTGAATTGGGCAAGAGGTGAGGCGATGACACTTGGGTGGGTGTCATGCTTTTTGCCTCCAGGCATCCGGCGGATTCCCAACGTCCACAAAGAGGTGATAGTAGAGCGGTTTGCGGATTATCTGCAACTCATTATCCTGTTTTGGTTAAATGGTCTTTTCAGGCTGAAGAAAATGCACTTTTATGAAATTTTAGGTAGAGTCTTGAAAAAAGATATTTTTGCCATTTTTTTGCCTTTTCCAATGATTTCTGTCGAAAGCATGATTAGGAAACCTTGATAGTTCGCCAAAGATGCTCCCTCAGCCCATCTGTAGGAAAGCGTTTCTCTGTGAGCTCGAGCAGTTTGTATCTGGACAATCGACAAGAGTTTAGATGACGTCGGACACGAGTTGAGTTTGGGGCGAACACGAGCTTGGGTGAGGTTCGCTGTCGCTTGGTGTGTTTGATCATGGTGTAGCGGGTGAACTCTTTGGAGGGGCGCTCCACGGTGAAGTTGAGGGCGAACAGACGCTTCCCCATGTCATCGTCCTCCCCGCCCCACGCCCAATATCTTCAACCAATCGCTTGCCTTCTTCCAATCGCTGAGAACATGATGTACCCCACCTAATCCTATACCTCGTGAAAGCTCTTATAAATTAGCCCGAATGGTTGAAATGCGAGAGAAGAGGAGGTGCAAACGAGTTTGAGTATCCATTGACAGCGCGGTAGTGCTCCATGCTCAGTGCCAGCACTCCTCCCACCAGATAGTCGTACCACAGCCTGCATTTCATCCTTATAGGATGGCAAACCAGGCGCATAGGTTTTGTCACGGGCACATCTATAGGTCGATCAAAACTTTGCTTAAAAACCACTACGTTATCAAAAATAAAATAAAAAAGTTCAGAAAACAAAAGTAGGGACTCATAGCCGAGGCTGTTGACGTAGGCGCCGAGGTGTCGCGGATTCTCTGGACAGCCATAGGGACCTCTGTCGTCCTGTCAAAGGACCCAGCTCAGTGTCCCCTCCGCTGGGGCTAGGTGAGGGTGAACTTGAGGAAACATGTCGACGTCATGGAAGAGGACGCATTGGACACCGAGCTTCTCAGCCAGCTCGAAGGCCGCGTTCATGATACGTCCCTTGTTGAACAAGTCCGACCCGTACTATACAAGGGCAGGAGTGAAAGGCCGCTCTATGAGTGATGGGATTGGGGCCAACCTGTTCAGTGACGATGAAGCGAAAGTGGAGCAGCTGACGCTGGAGAATGGGGATGAGGAAGTCGAGGAGGCGGTTCAGGTGAGATTGTCGGTCGCGATAGGGCAGGATGATTGCCACCTGTAGCCATTTGTGACTTCTCAAAGCTTTGGGCAGTTTTGCCGAAAAATGTGAACATTGTGCCTGGACTGGCAGTGCTTGGGCCTCCATTCTCCCCCAGGCAGAAGCTCCGGGTAGCGGGAGACCACGTCCGCTTCCTTCAGCTGCTCCATTAACAGCACCGCTTGGCCCACCTTACCCACTGCAGTTCAAAATCAGCTCAACTATTGCAGTCTTAGAATTGTGTCTAGTTTCGAAGAAATATATAGAAAAGGGTGGACAACATTTTTCGATAACCACGTTTCTGAGATATTTGACCGTCTCAGTAAAGCTCTCTTAATTTCTTCAAAGAGTCACAAAAAAGACTACACTGCTTTCTCAGCAGTTTGCCTAGTTGGATGGGATAGACAGGTGAAAAGATGAGTAACAGAGCAGCGGTGAGGGATCAGGGCAGAGGCTGCGGTTGCCCCTGAGGTCGTCCTGAGGCATCTTGGGCAGGCTGAAAGCCGGAAGAGAAGCGTTGTTCAACAGCTCCACCCCCTCCTCCACCCTCTCCGCCCTAGTCCAGTTCCTATCAATCATCTACACCCGAAAAGGAAGCGGCCAGGCTACTCAAAGTCCGGCTGTGGCAGGGTGGGACGGGTGGTGGCGTTGCCAAGGACTGAGGTAGGATAGGCCACCCGACTGGACGGCAGCAAGGCTGGTGAAACGCGGCTGAAGGCCACGCCTGCCAATTGACCCATTCATGGCATTAAATCGGCGTTTATAAAGTAATTTTGTCTCAATTTTGTCAATTTCAAAGTATAATAATTACATTTTGTGTCTTGGAAGTTTAGAGGCTGGCCAGAATATGAAAAGCAGGGTAAAGTGAACCTAGAGTGAGCAGGCCGTAGGAGACGAGCAGGGCGCCGACGCCCAGCATCCCTCTTCGCAGCAGCACCGAGCCTCCTGTACATTCCTCCTTTTTTCCACTCCTCATCAAAAGCTCGCTTCAAAATGCTGAAGTGAGCTTTTGATGAGGAGTGGGAAAAGCCCTTATACTTTTATGGAGACAGAAAAGCAGCCTAGACGAGAGACTTAATCTGAGTCAGGCTGCTAAAAAACATAATCCAATCATTGCAGGGCCTAGAAAGCCGCAATAGGGCAGCCGGGAACAATGGGGGAGGCGCATGCAGGCAGGCTATCGATCGGTGTAGGCGGGGAGACAGCTAAGATTGAGGGAAGGAGCGGGGAGACCTTTGAAGAGCGACGGCATCAAACATCGGCCCGCGCCTTACCTCACCCTCCAGCCCCAGCAGCAGACAGCCCGCCCAGCCCTCCTCACATTTAATGGCCGCCTGCAACGTCAAACGCATGCCTGCGCATGCCAACTCCGCGCACACGTGTCCACTTTCTCATCGGCTATCTTTCTCCTCTGCCAGACGCAACACTTCAAAGGCCTCTGAAAACCTCCTCACATTTGCCTATTGTGACCTGCCCTAAGTGACCTCCTGCGGAGACCTGCCTTAAGTGGTCTTGTCGATTAAGTGAATTGCTTCAAAATGCAGGAATGTACTGCCCCCCTATAGGGGGGGATAGAACCTGATTCGCTCCCCCCTATGAGGGGGGATAGAACCAGGTTCGCTCCCCCCCTATAGGGGGGATAGAACCAGCCTTAGAGAGTGGGTCGAAGTGGAGAGTGGTGAGATTTTTTCACAATTGTCCATTGTCGAGTGTTATTCCGCAACATGAAATAGAGATGCAACATGCAATGAAAATGAGTAGATGTCGCATAGAAGAGAATTCTGCGTAGAGGGGCAATTCTTGAGTTCACCTGCTCCACAACCTGGCTGAAATGATGGCAGAACTAAGATCTTAATCTGATGGTGGTGGTGTTACCTGTTGAGGTTGGGAAGTTTGTTGTGGGTGATGAAGTAGGCTCTGGAGCAGGAGGAGTGATTGGACTGGTGGAGGGAGTCAACAAGGAACTGTGTGTGCCGAAAGAAGCTGGCTTCTCTGGCCATGCAGTACATGTCCCGGGCACAGGCAAAGTCGTAGATGATGCGCTTGGGTGGAGCAGGGAAACAAGTGAAGATTGTCCGGAAGACATGAGCGGGGCTCTCTCCACCAAGGATGCTCTGGTAGCCATACATCTGTCCATGTTGGCAGACATAGACAACGATTCCGTTGGTAAGGAGGCAGGATGTTGAGGCTCATGCGAGAAAAGGCGGGGAGCTGGGATGGCCTGGCAAGTCCAAGTCTCATATTAGGGGGGAGCGAATCAGGTTCTTTCTCACCAATCTCCACTTCCACCCACTCTCCAAGGCTGGTTCTATCCCCCCTACTGGGGGGGAGCGAACCTGATTCTATCCCCCTCATAGAGGGGGAGCGAATCAGGTTCTATCCCCCCCTATAGGGGGGGGGGGGAGCGAATCAGGTTCTATCCCCCCCTATAGGGGGGCGGGACATGCCTCTCAAAATGGGAAAAAAAATCAAATTACACTTGCAACTAGCTGACGCTACACATAGCCAGCCTATTATCCAGCTGTAGAGGATTAGGGCAAATAATCCGCGTCTAATTCTCGTCACAAAGAAAGGCGGTCATGGTGCGGAAAGGCAATAAGAGGTTTAGGGCGAGGCCGGAGAATGTGCGGTGCAATAAGGCGTGAAGTAGGCCTGGGGGCTCTGTGAGGGGGTTGGAAAGAAAAAGTGGTTGTGCGCGGGGGCCAGAAAAGGCATTAGAAGCCCCCGCCCAGTGGGGTACATAGGAGATAAAGCCCCTCAGCGCCGCTTTGCCTTGCTTGAATGCATCAACGCAGGCGCGCGCAGGACAGAGAGGACATTGAGAGGATGTGGGGGCGGAAATTGGGCGAGGAAATTGCTTCCAGCCACCAAATGTGATTAAATTGCTGGAAATTATCTGGCGCCTCCTTATAGCGGTTATTGGCCAGCTAGGATGATGACGGCTGGGAACTGAAATAGGCAGCACCCATGGGCTGGCATTTCCCTGGAAAGGCAGAGAATGCGTCGAAAAATGGGCAAAGAATGTAAAAAACACACCATATGTATGCCTAGCATAATACGGGACTGCACAGGGCTGCAGAGATTCCATTGTTAATCTGTGCATCCAGTGTGTGTAATGTGTGAGGAGAGGGGGCCTTGAAGAGGTAGAGCTGGCTAGGGGAGGCCAATGTTGACAGGCAAACAGATCCCCTTGCACCCAAATGGATGTTGCGTGAGAAAAGAGCGACTGACACAAAGAAACACAGCGATCACTTGGGCTTGGACTTAGGCGCTGAAAAGAGGGCGGCGTATTTGGAGGCGCGAAATGAGACGGCTTCCTCCACCACCTCTGCTGCCTCCCTCTGCAAGGCTGATTGCTAGGTCTTTTGGCAAATGCAATCAGAGATTGCTAGGTCTTAGAAGGCCCCTGCTTTGGTTTGTTGCTGAGAGAAAAAGGGAAACCTTGGCTGTTTTGCGAAGCGCCAAGCGCTCCATCCGCTCATCTTCACTCAGGCTGGCCAGGTTGACTGGCATCTGCAACTAGCAGCCTTTTGGAGCAAGCAAGGATGTCGAATGCACTTGTGGCAAGCTTCTCGGGGCATGGCTCTATCAATTGCAAAAATGTAGAAGCGGGCTGATAGATAGATTCCTAGAATCGGGGAATTCTTAAAGAATCGTTCCAAATAAAAAAAGACCAAAATCATAGAATCAGAACCCCAGCCTTACTAATAGTTCCATAATGCTGGAAGAATTACAATCACAGAAGGCAAGAGGCGACCTTGACAATCTCTCGCGGCTCCTTGTACCGGAAGCGAATGGTGGCACCGTCCGGGAGCACCATGGTGGTCGGGTACAGCCGCTGGTACCTTCAACTCCTTACATTCCAGTGTCTTCCAAAGCATCAAGGAAGGGCAAACATTTCAGCTGGTCGGGACACTTTGCCGATGGCAGCCCGCCAGCAGTTGTTCCGACTAGAGCATTGAACGGCGGTCTGTGGGCCCTTCTTCAGCAGCGCTTGCAGGGCCATGCTCAGCTCATGCCTCCTGTGTTTTTTCGGTTTCCGATTGGCTCTTAAAAGGAAATCTTGGATGGAGCTGGCTCTGTTGCTGTGCTGCTGGGAGGAAAGACAAGGGAGGGTGTGGAGAATTTACTAGAAGCAAGGCCTAGAGGAAGACGCGAGCGGCCAAGTGAGCAGGAGTTTGGGGGAATAAGCGAAGGCAATAGGCTGGCACTGCTGGCAATGATCACAACCGGCGGGGGCTGGCAACTCCGCAGCCTAAGACTTGAGGCGCTTGGCCAACGGGTCCTTGTAGACCCAGTTGCCGGCCACCTCGCTGAAGTGCTGCAAATTCTCTCCATCTCAGAATGAGCTACTAATGGAGCTACCAATGATTATAGCCGCAATGTTTGTAGAAGCTCAATTTTAGCAAAATCATGCTTCAGGTACCGGCAAACTTCGAAATAATAACCGAATATTTGGATGTTTGGTTTTTGAAGTTTAAAAATTAAAGTGGAAAAAGGTTTTGAATAGACTAAGAAAATGGCCCAACCCTGACACTCCAGCTTTGTCCAGAAGCAGTGCGTAATTTGGCCTCGCCCCTTTGTCTGGCCTCCAGCCAGCGTTTAGCCTCCGTGGCTCGCTGAATGTGCCCTTCGCTAAGGCCACCCGTCACGTGCCGCCACAGCCTGCCAATGCCTTCTTCCTTTCAATCCCTGCCTCTACACCCAGCCCTGCCCTGTCCAACTATTGCTCCCCCTTACTTCTATGAATAAGAGCAAGGAACCTCCAACCCTATCCCATTGACAAGACTGACAAGAGCAAGGAGTTGAATATGTCCCACCTTCTGGACTCGTATTCATCCTGCTGCGTGATTGGCGCCACAACCTTGCGCTGGATCTCCAGCTTGTGCACATCCGCCATCACCGTCTGCAACTCTTTCCAACTACCCTAAGCAGAATGCTTCGAGCAGAGTTTCAAGGGAACCTCCTCCTTGGCTGGCAGGTGGGTGATGGTCATGACTCCGTTCCACTGACCCTTGACCTTGGCGTAGACCTCCCCACCCGGTTTCACCACTTCCGCCGTCACACAGTGCGCCTTCCCTCCGTAGAACGGCTGCAAGCCCTCTCCTATTGTCTTACACGATTTGGATTTTGGCCCACAGCCTCACAGACTTTCTGTTATGGCTAAAGTTAGCTGGGCAATAGGTAGCTAGCTTTAGACTAGTGTCAGGTGTCATGTGGATAGGTGTCGAGGTGTGAACGATTAGTGACAGTTGGTGGAATGAGGATGCAACCTTTGCATGAAACTCGACGTTGGCATGGAAGCCGTTGCTGCAGCTGATCTTCAACTTCCCGGCCAATTCGATCCAAGGCGTCGTCATGATGGACCGCCCTTCAAAGCTGCTGTCTCAGGATGAGTTGGGGATGAGAGCTAGGAAAGGCCAGGACCGTAGCCGTTGGGAAAGGCGGTGAGGTACTGCTCGCCGAGACGGAGAAATGAAATGCAGCCCTGGCCGATGTTGTGGACGCCGATGGAGAGGCCGAGGAACTTGGACTTGGTCCAGATGTGGGCATCCACCTGCACCCCCTTCCCTGGACACTCCGCGTAGAAGGCCGAGACTGGCAAGTAAGGCGATCTGTTGGAGCTAAAATGAGGATGGGGTGAGAAAACGTCAAACTGGGTGGATGGTGCGAGACTTGCTCGGCGAAGAAGCTCAGCTCATTTTCGTCACTGCCCGGCACTGGACCCGAGCTCATTGCCACCTGTAATCGCTAAACAATGGAAAAATGGATGATTGAAATTTTTTATAATTTATAATTTTGTATTAATTCTTTATATTTTTTATTTTATGTCTAAAATCACTTAGCACATAAATTAAGGATGGTGCTTTGATTGAGCTTAACCAGCTTTGATAATTCATAGCGACTCATAGAAAATAATTGAATTCAGACAAGACTGGTTGAGCCACTGTAAAAAAATTCTAGCGGTTGGTTAAGTCCATGAGAATGAATGAATAATACGCCAGCAGGAGGCAGGGACGGAGAAGCGAACTTGCAGCGGAACGTCTCGCCGAGAATCGGGTTGTACGGCTTTTTGGCCACCTCAAAGCCTCCACTACCTCTGCATTCAGACCAGAAGCTGCACCAATAGGAATCAACCTGGCTCCTGCGACCAGCGTAGAAACTGCTCAAGTACCACTTCACCATGCCCAGCATCCTCTCCTCCGCCGTTGGCAGGTCCACCACGCTGCATATCTTCGTCCATTTATTCTCCAGCTTAGGAGGACGAAGTTGATGAAGAAATTAAAAACGAAACAATTTTCTGACGGAACAATTTTTCTTCTAGGAAGGAAAACTAAAGTTCTTGAAGCAGAAGGAGATGGAAGCTAGTGAACCTGAGAAAAAGGTCAGGCATTGCGAAGAAGTCCGCGTACATCTCGAGCAGTGAGCGCCGCTCCAGTATGAAGGTGGGCAGGGTGATCTTGGTCAGGTCCATGCCGATGGAGACCTGGCTCAGCAGGTGCATGATCACCGACCCGTGCTCCTGCACATTCCCCACTGCAATCCAGTCTCCTCTCTTCTTCCATTCAAAGGAGGAAAGGATGTCTGAACAATCTTCATCATCCGGCCGATCATAGATGGCGTCAAAGTCCAAGTGGGTGTCCCTCCAGTCGGGCTCTGGGCCCCACTCCTTCCCTGCGTCGCCAGCTTCAGCTTCCAAGCTCACACCCGGCTCCTTGTCCAGGTCCTTCTCATGACTGATCGCCGCCTCGAACTGTCTGCAGCGCAGAATCTTATTTCTACAACTGCACTGGGTGTTTTCGGTTTTTTTTTTCGCTCAGATTAATCCAAGTTATCAGTTATGGCCGGTACCAGGAGGGGAAAGAAGTCTTCATCTGTCTTCATCTGTATAGAAATATTGGATGAAGGCTTCTTTCCCCTCCCGATACTTGATGAGAAAGAAGCTCAGGATTACTTAGGCCGACGCAGCCGTCTGAGAGTTCGCCTGGGCATGCTTCGGACAGACTGAGTGGCTGGATGATGGATAGGCGGAATCGCGGCCGCTATGTAAGACCGAAAACGGCCGCCCTCCCCTTCGCCCTCCTTCCCGTCACAGGCACCCGCTCTCAAACCCGCCCATCGACTTTTGCCCCCCCCGACCCCCCCCCCCCCCCCCCCCCCCTCCCGCCCCTCCCAGAGCCCTCCCTCCTTTTTTTCCTAGACGGAGTTTCGTGCATTCAGCTTCCCAGACAGCCTCCCAGGAGACATGGCAGCCGAAAGGGGTGAGTTTGAAAGCGCCCCAGGCTGGCAGGGGGGAATGATGCTGGGGCAAAATGAGCGTGTGGGCGTTTGGAAAGTGCCAGATTCAAGCTTCCCTTCTCCTGGAGGGGAAAAAAGGGGAAGTTCTAGCTCAGCCTGAGGGAGTTTTTCTCTCCGTTGCCTAATTTTTTCCTTCAAATTTAACGAAGGTTGAACTGAACCGGTTTAGTCTACCCCCTACCTCGAAAAGTAAGCAAATGCTTGAAAGAAATGTCCAAAAATGGTTGCGCTGGAAAATGTGCATTTGAAAGGAGTAGATGAAGGGAGTACAGGTTGTCGAAGACTTCGTCGACGTCAAAGAATTCATCCTCGTCCTCTGAGCTGGAGTAGCTGGTGGGCGGGACGAGTGGCTCGCTTTCCGATCGCACAACCACTCCCTCATCTGCAAACCTGCCCCATTCTTCCCAAAACTTCATCCATGAGAAGAAGGCTAGGACCAGGGCCTGATTGGGAAAGCTCAGAAGATGGAGCTTGGGCATTCTGGCTGTCCTTTCGCTCTGCATCCCCCGCGTAGGCTGCGTTGAACATTTCGCCCTGTGTTTCAGTTGGCAAAGGATCCGTACTGTTAGGGCTAAGAAATCGGAACCTTGGCTAGCTGCAGGATGACGATGGAGTGCTTCACAGATTCCATCAGTGCCTGCAGTCCTTTTCTTAAGCGAGTCAAAAAGGCCTAGGACCAAATGGGACTAAGAAGGAAATCATAGTCCACTTACCGGGTGGGGAACAAATTCTTCATCCGTTTTAATTATGCCTGCCAGATAGAATATCGGATGAAGACTTCCTTCCCCTCCCGGAGGGTCTTAGAAATATTAGGGTGAAAATAAAACTAACGTTGGAGGACTGGACGACCTGTGTGAGCATTTCCGTTTCTCGATGACTGCTGCACTTGACCAGGCGTTCCTCGATTGCCTAGTGTAAGCATTATTTTGCATTTTTCTTGAGCTATTCATTTCAGTCTCCTATCAGATTCAATCAGCAGCTCAGGCCGGAGAATACCTTGACATGGCGAATCATGATCTGCAGATATCCATCCGCTTCAGCGATACGCTTCTCGAACTCAGCTAATGAGCCCCTGTTGTTCACCGCCACCGCCTCACCCACAGGCAGCCATTTCTGCCAAATTTTTGTAATTGCCCTACTTTTTTGTGCCGCTGTCTCCAGACTCATTTAGATTGCCAGTCCCAATTACATCTTACTTACTGTAGATTAGAGTAAAATCGAAAATAAAGGAATGCCACCTTGCCCTTGGGCTTGTAGAAGCCAGAATGGCGCTGAATGCTGCGCTCCAGCGCACGGATCCAGCGATCTCGCTCCTCCATATTCTGCGCCTCAATAACTAGGAGGATTTGGATCCGCCTGAGGGACAGAGAAAGAAAGAATGCCTGGAAATGGAACATCTTGTTGTCCACGGTGATGGTGAAGGTGGAGTCGTCCTCGTCGTCGATGCCCACCACGGCGCCGCGCAGCCGAACGCAGCCGCGACGCACCCCGCGCATCATCTTCTCCTTCGACTGACAATCACGTTAGGCTCCCCCGCAACCGGTTTAGCCAGAGTCACGGGAGATAATTGAAGCACCCTGACCTCCATTTGCCGACCCAATCAGGTGTAGTGGGTGTTTTTACAGTGAATGCTGCTTTTAGCGCAATTAGATTGGAATATTAGGCATGGAACAAGAAAAGGCTAGCTTAGCAAAACAGCTGTTTCAAGTAGAGATTATGATTCTCAGAAATCCAGTTTCTATCCAGCAATTTATGGAAAATTTTTTAATGTGAATGATTTTTTAGGTTCATTTGACGCCACAAAAAAACTTAAAAATTGAACAGAAACAGCAAATCAATTGCTAACAGTGTAGTAGGAGAGAACTCCGGCCGTTTCGTCCAGCACAAAGTAGCGGTACTGCCAGCCTTGCATGACATTCGTCCACTTGCTCAGCGCTCCCTCCATCGTCATCCTCGCTTCTGCCCTTCCTCCCTTTTCTCCTCCCTGATTCACTTCTCACTCCAATCCTAGCCGCCTTTGGCCACAGGTGGAGCCAGGTGCCAGCCTCCCACGCTGCATTATGCACCAGCAGGTCTCACAGGAACTTCGCCCTACCGTAGCCAACTCTGCCCGGGTCTTACACGGGATCACGTTTTCTGCGCCAACTCAAACCACCTGAAACTAGCCAACAATTGATCGCCCACAAAAACTCTGCCAGCCATTGATTGTCGAGGCTTTGAGAACGGGAAGAAAAGGAAGGCGTCGAATGGCTTTGAATGTTTGACGATGTCACAGTCTTAGTGCAGACTGCTTTGTGGGTTTGTAAGAAGCAGCCATTAGGGATGAGCAACAACAAGTTGGACTACGATCTAATTTTTGCCAGCAGCAGTGCTCGGCGGAAGGATGCGGAGGATGTGACAAGGGACTTGAAAAGCGACGATCTCAAAGGCTGGTCCTCTAAGAAGTGGGTGCCTTCCATTCGGAACTTTAAAAAAAATATAATCATTTTTTGAATTTTTAATATTTTATTTTATTAACAGGAACCCAGGGTACCCGCAGAGCATGATTTTCCAGCTGGAGGCCACCGCCAATCTTCTCCGTGTCGAGCTGCAGATTCATGACCGCTTTGTCCGTTAGCTCTCTTTGCTTTGCTCACATTCAGCTATTTTGGCCTTTCAAATTCCCTTATTCGCCTCTGCTTCATATTTGGCGGCTGACTCATGGATGCATGAATGACTTGACTTTATATACCGCTAAAGCTCTCCAAAAATGCATTGAAAAAGAAGTGGTAGCCGTATGCGACCCATGATAGGAGATAAAAGCTGAAAGCTACACAAGAATGAGGCGATGTGTGCAGCTCAAAAAGTGGAGCTGGCAGTTGCCAGCATGAGCGACGAAGCCCAGGGGGCCCAGCCGGGGGAGGTGGACTTGCGTCGCCTGCGCTGGGAGACGGTATTGGGTGAATGGAGGATCTTAGAGGTGAAGGGAGGATCTTAGAGGTTAAAGGTGGGGAAGACGGTGTTCATGCCACTGGGGGCGGGTACGCGGGAGCGGGCCGGGGACACCGGCGGGGAGCGACGGCTGGTCTTTGTGGATGCGCGCGGAGATTTTGTCAAATTAATTCTTCATACCAACCATGCGGGGGCTGGGAACCCTGCAAACCAGGTACTGCTACCGTTTTATTTTCAGGATGGGAAAAGCTGGACTACTTATCCCATCAAAGTCTTTTTTGATATTTAAAAAAGTTGATTAATGTTCATTGATTTGGATTAATTTTCATTTTTTAAATTTTTATATTGAAGGTGTTTTTGATGAGTTTTGTTGCACAGGCCAGAGAAGGCGAAATTTGCAGGTAGGCCTGCAGGCGGTCTCTTTCTATGGATTCCCAGAGCGGAGGGCGGAGGATGGAGGTAGGATGTGAAAGTGGGCATTGCTGGAGAAATGGCTGGCTAATTGAAGGAGGGATGGGGAGTGAGTACGATGCGACGGTGGAGAATCTGATGCCCGGCCACGAATCACACTGCGCGCTTGTCAAGAACGCTAAGCCGCTCTGTGCTGGAAACCCAAAAAATCAGGTTTGCGTTTCATCCAGTTTCCTCTATCCTTATTTTTTATCGTCGTTCCTTCTTAAAAAAGCCAGTGTGCTTTTTATTTCAAGTCTAAACTTTGGATTGTCAGACTTCTGCAAATGCAGATGTCTGTTCTGATCCGTGCCCTGGAACAGAGAGCTGAGGAAGATGAGGAGATGAAGGCCAAATGCGAAAGCGCCATTCGCGTCCTCAAATCCGTACTTCCTTTCCCTTGGACGTTTCTCATTCAGCCCTGTCATCCTCCAGACAGAAGAGCAGATGGACTTTTTCCGCGAGAAGCGCAAGGAGGCTGCCTCCGCAGGTTCTAAACCTTTTCACTCCTAGTCTCAAATGCCAATAGGGTTTGTGTCGGTCTTGACAGCCAAACCAATTGACTTTGTGCTGGACATCGACCGCCGCGGGCGAAAGGAGTTCAACTATGGCCTCCTTACTTCTGGCATTGATGACATTTTCTCAGCCGATGAGGTGTCATCCCTACTCTATCGTCAGAGAGCTCAAGATTCACGTCTCCCCCCTTTGTCCAGCTGCAACGACTGGGCATCGTGGAAGGTCTGGAGACGGAGGTCTGCCTCCGCCCCCACTGCAACGGCTTCGACTGTCTGCGACAGCCCAATCAGGTACACTCGCCTGCTCATAACTTCTGGAGGATCAATGGCATCAAGAAGAATGTTTGCGAAAGCGCGGAAGAATGTCCGCGGTCCATACAAATACGTTCGTTCCTTAGGCTCCGCGGGACTTCCGTCAGGTGGCCAAGCTGAAGGCTGCAGAGAAGCCGGCCAAGGATCCGGACATCTCAGTGGCCACCTTGGGCACCGGTTGCTTTAAGTCTTTGAAGGGAAGGTAAAGTGAGAGGTGAGAGTTGGTCTGAAGTGCGAGCTCGGGCAGAGTCGGCGGGGCCGCGCTTTCGGCCCAACACCCGCCTGGCCAATCGCAAATTCGAAGACGATGACATCTGAGGCTGGCGAAGGATCTCTGCAAGTGATTACTATGATCCAAAACTACCTTAGGAATCGCAACAATTGTCAAAATGTCAATGTTTGAAACACAGACTAAAAATAATTATTGGCAAATGATTGATTTGGGTCTAAAATCTTCTCTAAAGTGTCTATTGACAACTTGAACTGTACAATGTACAACTGTACAATGCCACAATCGTTATTTGAAACTCGAGCTGTGCTTCGCCGCAATCCAGCGAAAATTGTGTTATTATTCTTGCTTTTTTGCGATTACACTGTAAAAACAGGCCGTTTGTGAACCTAAATGGCCGCTAGGTCATACTCTACAGTTAAGAAAGCTTTACTGAGAGGTTCAAAAGTTAGTTGCCTACAAATTTTAACAGCATCATTTTCTTGAAAACTTGGTGTTGGTGTGAGAAGGGCGAAGAAGGGTGTTAGAAGTGTGGCTGAAAGGCATAGATTGCAACCAGGTGAGCCTACACTGACCGCCTTGAACGCATGCACCGAAAATCCCACTTTTTTAAGCAACGCATAAAGCTGCGAACAAGTACGAATGAAGTTGGAGAATGAAAAATGAACAGAGGACCAACGAAGGCAGGGAGAGCAATGCAGTAGGCGGAGTTATCTGTTTACTATTTTTAGCATTCAGTGCTTGCTGGGCTATCTTACTCTCCTTCAAATCACTATTGCTCAACAATTAAATATAGTGCCCATGATTTGTCTTCCATGAAATTATTTATGCTTTCCGCAATGTTCATGGCTGTTCAAAAGCCAGTATTTCAGAAATGCTAAACTTTGGCTATAGAACGCTGGTTGGCCCAATAATTGGCCCAACAGTTGCGTAAAACCTCTAGCGCAAATTACGGATGGCGAATTCCAGAGTGCTGGCATTCCATGTCAGGACCTTGTGCAGCGCGCAAAACTTGGACAAAGCACGGCTAGCCTAAAATTTTCCACCATCAAAAGAGCAGTTGACTGACGTAGACGATGGCCAAGTCGGTGTTCAAGTTGGCTTTCCGCATCCCCTGCGCTGACGTCGCTAAGGTGGAGGTGGACGATGATTTCATCACGCCCGAGCTCTTCACCACCGTCCTCCACGGCCTCAGCGTGGACTGGCACGTCTGGCTCTGCCCCTATGATTGGAATGGCGGCATTAAGGGCGGGGTCGTGGTGCGTAAGCCATGGTTTGGAGTGATGCAACTGGAAGCCCGGCTGGTCAAGGTCGCACTGCGCTACGAAGACCAGAAGGAGTGGAAGACCGGCTACATCATAAACTCCTTCGGCCTATGCCCTATCTTCTTCATCCCCGAGCTACAGCTACGTCTGGGCACGGATCAAGTACTGGTGGGCGAAATAGAGATGGAGATCCAGTCTGAGCTGAAGCGGCTGAAGCTCAACCCAAAGGTCACCACCGCGTCCAAGGAGCTCGAGCTCATTCGTCGTCTCCTGGACAAGGTCCCGCTTCTCATTCCTAGGGTGTATGAAAGAAGATTGTTTCTACTGTTAGCTGGAAGTGAAGGAGAAGGAGGGCACTGTGGAGTTGTGCTGCCAGGAAGGCATCAGCAACCGCGCCCTTATGTCCATCTACGGCACCAGGAAGGCACCGTTATGTCCAAAGGCACTAGAGAAATTTCTGGCTAGGCCTGGAGTTGATTATCAATCCACCTTTTGCTTCAGGAGTCGGTGAACCTGGAGGGCACAGTCGAAGGGCCTGAAGAACTGTTCCAGCAGCTGTCCTGGACTCAACTGGTCTCACTTATTCCCTTTTTTGCTTTAAGACAAAGACAGAGAGAAGACAGAGAGAAACAGAGAGAAGCAATAGATTTGTTTTGAAGGAAATTATTGTCAAAACTAAATTTGACCATTTTGTTTTTCAACGGAATCAGTGGCCTTTAAAAAAAGCAAAAACATTCCAAATGTATTTCTCCTTCGAAATTTCAAAACTCAAAACTTACAATGTAAAATTATATTTTTTATATTGGTCTCCATTCCTGATTTTCCTACAATTTCCCTACAATTTCCCAAAAAATCCGCCTAATTTATTTGAAACTACCACGAAATTGAAATAAAGAAAGTAACCAATGGTGTTATTGATGTTTGTCAGTGTTACGGAACGGATGAATGAATCTTTTTATAAATTGTAAATTCATTATATCTATGGTTTATAGCATGTTGAAGCATAAAATTGATAGTAAAATTGTGTTATATTCACCGTTTTTCCGTTGAATGTATTTCTTCTTATAAATTTTGTCTACATCCGATTCAGTTTTGATCGTTCATACATGTCCCACGTCCAACATTTTTAAAGACAGTGTCTGGTTTTGAGCAAAAAATAGATAAAAAGGATCCAAAAGTCTTCCGATTTTAGAATCTCGCGATACCGCAATCTTTACATCATTAGTATTTGGAGGTGATATCCGCCTGTCTGGTCCGCGAACTGAAACCCATCAACGGAGCCGATCTAAAGCAGGCCATTCAGTGGGTAAAACTATCTTTTAGTCTGCTTTGAACTGAAATGGATTCTTTGAGTGCCTGGTGATGAAGTTCTCCAACAAGGTGGAGGCTCGGGAGCAGCTGGAGACCTGGCGTTTTGCCAAACGACACCAGATGCTCGTCCTTTCCAATCTCGCCTTCACTGCCCTCACCAACCGCCCGGCCGAGCTTTGTTGGCAACATTTTCTGGCCAACAGTTCCCATACTCATTGTTTTATGGTTTTAGATCGGGTGGAGGGAGTGCCTCGAGAAGAGCTAGCCGAGGTGCTGGAGAGAGTGGAAGGGCGTCTTCGTGTCAACGAGTGCATGGTCAATGCCATGGATTGAAGATGTGTTTTCGAGAGTTATGGAACTTTTGCTGATTTTAGCAGCCTGTCGTTTTTTTAGCCTATTTGCTATGATTTCGTCTGTTGACGTTCACTTTGCAATTGCAGCGTCCAAAAAGGGTATCGTTTCCTTTTCAAAGGAGCAGACCTATCAGTTCTTCCCTCTCAACATGTAGTTTTTCTGGTACCATCCACGTGCCCAAAGTCCCAAACTAAGATTCGTTCATTCCCAAAAGACAATGCAACGAGCGAAATAATGCTAAAAAGAATGTAAAAAAGAATACTACAGCAAATAGGATCTGCTGTGCTTTTCTGTCGGCAGGATTGTTAAGCAGCTCGGTAAATTTAAGAAAGTCATTTGCATTTATAGGCCTGCAACTCAGCCGCGTCTTATTCCTTGTTTTATTCTTCACATTTCACCACATGTTTGGACAAATTGTAAATTGTACCAAAAGAGACCAAGACAGCTTTTTATATTAAAAATCGCAGGTTCATCAGCAAAAACTGGTTGAATGAAAGTAGAAAACTTGTGTCAAATGGGATCGCTGTCTTTCCCTTCTGGAATGTAATCAGAAAGGAAGTATCACATGAGTACCAATGTTTGACTTATTTAAATAGAGACCCCCATGGTTGGGGGGTCAAAGGCCGATCCCAGAGGCAGTGCAATACTGGGCCAACCCGTGGCAGAAGGGAAGCAAGCCTCCACATTCCGCCTGTTCACAAAAATCAGATAATCTCATTGTCCCCAATAGGGGACGTATCAGAGATTAAGCTGATAAGAACAGATACTACACTTTGATCTTAGCCAAAAGGCCGAGAAGCGATGCTTTTCTTTCAACACACCTCCTTCTTACTCTCTTTTGACCACCTCAGCCCCCAAGGTTAAGTTTCAAAACGCGCAGTTTTGCCTGGTTGCCTTGTTTCTTCTTCTTTGTATGCACGTAAATAGATGTACTAAATCACCTTTCGTTAAATTGAGCATTCAAATTATAAAAAGTTTACTGTCCCAAATTATTAATTGAATCTTTTGTTGATGCTCATTAAACAAGACTGCAACTCCAAGATTAGATTTAAAAAAGTTGATAAGTTGATAAGCTGGAAAAAGTTTCTGCCGCATGTCAAAACATAGTTTTGGTTATTCAATTTGTGGTTCAGTAGTTGCAATATAGTTTTGGTTATTCAATTTGTGGTACAGTATTCGCAATTTTCGCATAATGGCCTCTTTCGTTGACTCTGCCTAGTTTCAGTGATTAAAAAATTTAGAACCATAACGTTTGCTCGTCAGAGTTTTCTCATCTAATCGCACAACATTACGCCCAATGCAGGTAGCACCGAGCGTTTTCCAAAGAATATTCAGGGCTCTCAGCCGCTCTTGCTAGAGGGCGAGACTAGTTGTACCTGAATACGTTGGGTAATAACCAACGAACAAGATGTGCACTTTCAATTTGTTTACGCCCTGAAACTCTGTCTCCCCAAGTTCTTCTTCCTCGTCTCGCCATTCATTGACCTCGTCAAAGAAAGAAAGAAGTGCCAAGCGACAAGGGCGCCACCTAGCGTCGCCTGGATTCCTTTTTGGAGCTGTGCCAATGTGTTCAGCCGACCGCTTGGTGACGCTGACATCGACTCAAAAGGCCCCTGTACCCTGGGTGCAAAACGAAGTCAATAAGAAACGAGCGTTTGTAGGGCCAACTGAGGTTCGTGAGTTTTTGCTTGAGGTTCATAGGGAAAGGAAGAGATGGGTTCGTTGGTTATTACCCAACGTATTCAGGTACAACCAGTCTCGCCCTCTAGCAAGAGCGGCTGAGAGCCCTGAATATTCTTTGGAAAACGCTCACTGCTCCAAACATTGGGCGTATTGAAACAGTGCAGCATGAAACGCCAATTTACTGGAAGATTCTAACGCTGCTGGTTTTTGGATACAATCGCCCAAATAAGGGCAAATTTTTGTAAAAATTAAATAACATGTGCTCTAGTGTTATTAAAAAACGGAATGAAACAGCTTTTCAAAAGCTTCTTGTAAAGGAAGGAAAATAAAGAAATATTGAAGCTTGCAATTCTGGGACGATAGTGACATGGACTTTCTGGGACGATTCTGTATCTTTTGTGACATGACAAAAGCTGTTTTCGAATTTTTTCCCGTGATTCCAAATTATTTATGCATGTTAAGGTTATTTTTTTACAAGTTACGGTCCTGGTAGCCCGTTTTGGGTCAGCTGTTTGAGCCTCAAAATATCACTGTGTCCAACTGATTTTCAATTCTTTATGCAGTCCTCCAAATTTTAGAAATAGAATGAAAGGCCAGAATTTATGGCAGAATTTGCGAAACCCAATCGTTTGGCTATGAAGGCTGCCGGGTTTCGGTTGCTGAAACATTGTTTGTTACATTTTAAGTTTTTTGCACGAACGTTCAGTAGTAAAATATCTGGCTGATGACCAGGATCCCCCCCCCAAGGCTTTTACCGGCCAACCAAGCCAGTTTTGGACCAACCAAGAGTTTTGCCCCCCCCCCAAGGCTTCTACCCCCCCCCCCCCCAACTTTTGCCCCCCCCCCCAAATTTTTCCTCGGATTGTTGTTTGTGTCCAGCTTTAAGGCTTCGCAAGCGAAGCCTACGCAGTTGCTTGTCTAGTTTGCATTCAGCTTTAAGGCTTCGCAAGCGAAGCCTACGCAATTGCCACTATACAATTTTTTTTGACTAAGCATAAGCCTTTTATAGAGTCAGTATACCACGAGTTTGATGTACCCAGAATAAAAGTACCTATAGTAAAAAGGGATTTTGGCATTTGGGGGGGGGGGATAATGGTCACCGAAATCGATGACCAGGATCCCCCCAAGTGCAAAAACACCAAAAATCGCCTTGAAAGCATAACCATACGTACATAGATTACTGATTTTGGGGGGGATACTTACGTGGGGGGGATACTTACTTGGGGGGGATACTTCACAGGTGGGGGGGGGGGGTAAAAGCTTGGGGGGGGGGGGGGGGGTAGAAGCCTTGGGGGGGATTCTGGTCATAAGCCAAATATCTTTTTCGTGACTAATAAAAACTCCATACTCCATTTCATTTCAAAATCAGGAATAGCTCAAAATTCGGCGATTATTGCACATTGACACAAACAGATGGCATCGAATTGAAAAAGCTGGGCTAGCACCAGTGCTTGTAGTATTTGCGAAGACAAGCTGGACTTTTCCAGTCCACCAGGAAGAGACGGTGGTGAAAAAGTGGACGGGGTACCTGCAATCCACTTTTTACGCTCATGCTCTCAACAGAAGCCACTTATGTTCGATGACAGAAAAACTGTTTCAGTTTAGAATTGAGCAAAAAAAGACCCATAGAGGAATGTAAGTGGAGTTGGCGATTAGACGCTTGATGATGCGGTTGAAGGTGGTGTAGGTGACGTTGTAGTTTGCCACGGGACCATGCACCTCTACATTCAGCTGGCAGATTCCCTCCGCACTTCCTCCACCCTGCAGAGAACAATTAATTCGCCTATTGATCCGTCTGCCTGGATGGATAGAAACTTGAATGAGTTGCGGAAGGATGCGGTACTCGGCGCCCTCCACGTCGAGAAACAAAGCGTCCACCAGGGAAAGGCCCAAACGCTGGCTGATGAAAGAGTGGAGCGTGATGGCCTCCACCGATTCCCAGCTGTAGTTCCGACCGTGCAGTACACTCGCGTTGAAAATACCTGCCAGCATTTAATTTTCGATGCAACTAAATGTTCATAAAAACATTTTCTAAGCTCAGCTTTTTGCAAAATAACTAAACTATAAATTAGCGATAAAACTAGCACTAGCATCATGGCGGTACTAAATTTCTTTCAAAAAGCTAATTTTACATCAACTGGAGAGGAAGCAAGGCTGGCATTCAGATAATGGTTGCAATAGATGCAGATCAGCAATTGTACCCGGCTTGTGGTTGATGGCAATCTGGTGGTAGGGCCCGAGTTGGCGGTAGACAGCCCCATCCTCCAAAATGGGGTCCGCCCCATAGAAGGAGGCCTTCGGCAGCCATTGCCGCAACTGACGCTCAGCCCCAGTGTCATTGCCGATACCCACGGTGACCACGGACACATCCCCGCCTTCCCCACCCGACGCCGGCAGAAGCACCACTTTCATGTCGTCACGGTTCAGCAGGTACCTCAATTTTTCCTGCCTTTTCCTATCCTTGGAATTCGAATAGTTGCATTTTAGTAAGAGGTAATTAGTGAGGCGAAGCAAATGTGTGGGGCGTAAAAAATGGAACCTTGCATAGAGAAGGCTTCTGATGAGATGTGAACCGCAGAGGTCAACAATTTTGTGCAGGGATTTCCAGAGCTGATCATCACCGTCGCTGAGGCCTCGAGTTTCTTTTACCAAGCAAGCCTTGTACGCCACCATCAGTTCGAACCATCGAGGGCATCTCAACCGATTCACCTTCACATTGCCCGTTTTCAATGTTTTTGCACAAGTTGCACCAACCTAAATTTATCGGTTGATGCATTGATGGTTACCATTAATTTTTCCTGGCATTATTATCTAAGACTTTTCTCAGCTTAAAGATGACGGTAATTCCTATTCATACAAACCTCAGTACCAGCCAATAACCAGGTCTCTTGCAGCACCTGTCTAGCGATGAAAAGAAACAGTTGAAAGTGAGGCAGGTGCTCGTCGCGAAGGCGATTGTAGTCCAGGAAGACTTTCTGCGTGAGGTGAGTGAGGCCGGGGCGACCTTGGCTCGCCGGCAGCTCCAACTCTGGCGCTGGCGAAGACAGCAAAGCCAGCAGTAGCAGCAGACTCACACCCAGCGCCAGGCAGAGGCTCCGACAAAGCCGCCACATACGCGTCATCCCTCACCAACGCTTACATCTTCCCGCCTATTTCTCTTTCAAAGGCCCAGGAAATCTGAAACTGATAAACATTGACAGCTGGGGATCTTGAGATAGAAAACTCCAAAAAAAGGTTTGAGAAATTAAAAAAATACGACATTGAGCTAAACAAAATTTAAAATTTAAAAAAAGATTTAACAGGCAAGGTAATGGCCGTTTTGATATACTAATTAAATTAGAATGGAATGGAACAGGCCGACATGCCAAAACTGGCGGATAATGTTTTGGGTAGGAAGACTGCGGAAGGAAGAGGGTAGGAATGGAGATGAGGGTGGTGAGTCTGCCTTACACCCAACCCCACTCGCGCGCCCCTTTGGCAGGCGAAATTGGCAAAACAAGAGCGGCTGACCATCGGGAGAGGGGCGCAGAGACCCTCCAGGAGTAAGGCAGGGGGTTGAGAGGGCAGTTTTTGTCGCCGCCAGGGCATGGAAGGGAGCGGGGAATGCTCTCCTCTCCCTCCCTCTTTCCTGCCCCAAGAGGGCGCACGGCCGCACTTGAGGATGTTGGCTTGCCCTTCTTTTCTTGCCCACGGCGATTGGCCCAATTCCTGCCGCCGCCCCCTCTGTGCCTCTTCTTTGAGGAGGCTAATTGGCCTACACAGGCCTCCACTTGGGCTACTCTTGTTCCGCTCCCAACCATTGGCTGTTTATTCGCAACCGAGAGAGCATAGAGCACCGACAATTGGCTGGAGGGAAGGACGGAGGAGGAAGCAGGACTGAGACGGATGACAAGGCGAAGCCAGCTAGAGGAGAGAGCGGTTGGAATCGTGGGCTGCGGTAGGAGAGCGGCAAGAGAAGGCTGGGGACACAGGAAGCCGGATCACACACCCTGCCCTCTACACAGCGATCACAGACGGACACATCCAAAAGCATCAAATCCTTCCATCATCGCAATCGCAAGACTTTCAGAGGAACAGGGCAGGTGGGGCATTTTGGAGATTGTCAGTCTCTTTTGAAGCAGCAGTGGGACAGTTTGGCATGGCAGCTGGTCCTGAGATGAAGATGAGAGGATTTGGGGGGGGGGGGGGGAAATGTGGATGAGGAGAAGCAGAGTTAGTGTCAGGATGATCTTGAGGCGTTGTCCTCGAGTATATCGTCGTCGTCCTCCATCTCCGCGATGTGGGCGAGTTTGGTCTCCTGGCGGTAGAAGTGCTTGAAGTTGCCCACGATGACGGGGACGGGGAGGGCGAGGACGAGGACGCCGATGATGGCGCACATGGCCCCCACCACCTTCCCGTACGGCCCCAACGGCACCAGGTCCCCGTAGCCCACCTGATTTGTCCATTTTTGACCAGAAATGAGCACTAATTAAAATGCTTGAAATTGCCCACCGTTGTCATCGTCACTATCGTGTACCTACAAACTCTCCTTTCCTTCCAGAGGGCTAGTAGGGGCGGGCTGGAGTGATTAGACCAGAAGGCAGCTGGAATGCTGGTGAATTTGGTGTCCTTGACCCCGCTCTCGGCAAAGTAGACGGCGGAGGAGAAGAGGATGAGGATGAGCAGCATGAAGAAGAGCAGCAGGCACAGCTCTTGCACTGAGGCCGCGAACGTCTTCCCCAATATCTGGACAGGCTCTCATTTCCTGGGGATAGTCGGATTCTATCAGCTGTCCGCACCTGGAGTCCGACGCTGTGCCTGCTGAGCTTGAAGATGCGGAAGACGCGAACGAGGCGGATGACTCGCAGCACTGCGAAGCTCATGCTCGAGCCTCCTCCACCTCCTCCGCCCCCATCTGCAGTCAAAATCATCTTCAGATCCTACCAATACATTTACAGCCAGAGCCAAGCATGTGAATATGCTCTCTGCAAGCTCAAATGTCCTTAGGCGGCTGCGGCGCGAGAAATGAGCGGCCAATTAGTTCCCTGGCGAGCAGTGATTGAGATTAGAGGAGGGGCTGGAAGGCGCCAGTGAGTTAGAGAGGAAGCTAGCGTGCAGAGAAAGAGATGCAGACTGCCATCCGCCACCTTACCTTCCCGCCCCATGGCATCCCGCAGAGCCTCCGACACTGCACATGACAGGCCCAACCACCTTCCACTCTCTTTCGGCAGAGTGGGCAAAGCTCAGGTCCTCTCCCCCAGCCACCACCGAGATGTTAGTGCCTCAGAGCTGTCGAAGACAGACTCACCGGTGTTGGACCAGATGAGGTTGACGTAGAAGGGTGCGATGGCCATGATGTCGATGATGTTCAGGAAGGAGCGGAGGAACACCATCTGGAAGCTCTCAGGCCTTGGCCAAACGAAAAGGGAGATTGGCTTTGGAAGGGGAAGTACCTTGGAGGGGCAGGAGATGAAACGAAGGAAGAACTCCACGGAGAACCAGAGGATGCAGGCGAACTCGATGACGAAGAAGGGGTTGTGCCAGTCCGGGCCGGTGCGGTCCCCTGCGGTCCCGTTCCCCTCCACTGCCTCTCTGCAGTGTTCCTGTCCATTCCCTGCCCTGCCCCTTACAACTGCCACAATAGCAGAGGTGGAGGAGGGGCGGCAAATAGGTCAGTCGGCATTCCGGAAGAGGCTCAGGAGACAATTGTGGATGCGAGGAGGAGGACTTGGCCTAGGCAGCTGTCAACTGCCGCTAGAGAAGGAGGCGAAATGGAGGAGGGGTGTGTGAGAAAAAGGAGGTGGACAGACGACACGTGTGCCCTTTTCTGTACCCCAGCGCGGAGCTACAGCAGCTAGAAAAGCCAATCAAGGATGTCCGGTGGGGTCTCTATAAGCTCTCTTTGCTGCTTGTATGCCTAGTATAGGGGTAGAAATGTGGTCACTGTGACTGGAGCCTCAACTTCAACTGGAGCTACCTTGGGCTGCAAGCCGCCCATTTGCAAATCGCCATCAAATGGAACTGAGTGAAGGACAGAAGAGAAGATGGCAGAAACCTGAGGGAGGGCACAGTTTCCAGGCAGAAACTGATGATGGAGACGATGATGACGAAGACGCTGAGGAAGGCCACAACCCTGGCACACACCCCTGTGTCCGGGTGCTCCATCAGTTGCCAGATTGACCTGCCCAGGCACACTCTTCAGCTCAAGGGTGCTTCGTAAAATGGAAGAGAGCGAACCTGAGAAAAGGATTCTTGGGCATGGGCAAATCGTCAGGCTTGATGTAGCCTTCAGAAGCCCAAAAACGGTCCATGATCTCCTCGTCCATCTCAAAGAACCTCAGCTCCTGAAAAACTGAAAAGGTTAGTGCTTTGAAAAAGCAGTTGCTGAAGTCTGCCTTGAGAAAGACGTCGAGGGGCACTGATTCCGGCCGTTTGATGCGCCCGCGGCTTTGGTAAAAGTAGAGGATGGCTTCAAAGGAGCCGCGATGCCTGTCGAAGAAGAATTCCTGAGTTTCAGAGTTGTAGAACAATTGGCGCTGGAAAAATATTAATTATTAGTTAAAATATTTTAACTTGAAGAAGAATGCCTTATGAGAGCTGCCCAGGAGGGTTTTAGGGTATCTCTCCAGGGTCTCCTGAAAGGTCTGGAATCGAAGGCCGCCCACATTCAGCGTCAGAATCTGGTGCCCACCAGGACCAGGGGAGCCTTGGAATCAAAAAACTCAAGATAGAACAAGAGAATCATAAATGACAACAGCAACCGGGGAGGGAGGGGAAGGCAGAGCTTTCGATGTCAACCAGTGTTCGATTCTCACCGTCTGCCACGCAGTTGACTCCAGCCTCCACCGCTCCGCTAGACCTACAACCCTAAATTTTGTTCCGCTGTCTCATTCGAGGTTTCTAGTCCCTTTCAGTCCAAACTGTCCTGAACAGCTCTCTTCAAATAGAATCGCACAGGCAGGGTATGGAAAGGGATTGTGGGCGAGTGGTCTTGGAGAGGAGCAGTGTGGAGGGTGTCTCCGAGAAGACATCATCCAGGGTCTCCCAAGAGAAGTGCGTAGGCGAGGTCTGATAGGAGGAGATGGTGAATATGCTGGAGCTTGACCGCCCCAATTCCATGCCCTTTGGAGCTGAGGAGGAGAGTGAAGTGAAGGATAAGGGGATGGCTGGCAGGAGAGAGAGAGAATAATGGCAGATTCAGCTCACGCCCTATGCCCCAACACCTTCAGTGGGAAAGCTCATTTGTATTGACGCTCTAATGCTGTTGCGCCCGTAGCCTCTGACAGCTTTCTGTCACTCTAAAAAGGTTGACGTTGCCTACGGTTCTAGCCAGCGACAACTTCTTTCTACTCCAAAGCGACGTTGTTAAGCAAAATATTATTTGAAGAGTTTTAAAATATGGGTTACTAATATCCTTTTAAAACTCATTCCATGAGAGAATGTAGTATTGTTAAAATCAATGGCACTGGTCAAAATCTTGTCCAATTTGACCAAATTTAAAAAAGTTCTTTCTACCTAGAATACATGCAACAGATTTAAAAAAGTAACATTTCCCAATATTTCATACCCCTGGATGATTGTCCTCGGAGGTATGAAACTTGCATTTATTCTAATAAAATGAACATTTGCATCAAGTCCACCTATGATTCCACCTATGATTGCGGACGTGATTGCCCATTTATGTATTGTGATAAGGATGGACAATAGTGAACACTGGCTGGAAGGGCAGTCGGTGTCCAGCGGTGATTCTGCCGGAGGAGGAGGTGGAGGACTTGGTTCGCCGCCTCCCGAAGCTGAACATCCCCGCCTTCGCCTCTGCTTCCTCTCCTCTCCAAATATCCTCCCCTCCTTTTTCTTCTCCTAATCACTGCCCTCGAGAAAGAAACTAGGGCGGAAATGAGGCTAAGGGGGCGCTGATGTCTGTAGTGGAGGAGGGGGGAAGGAATAAGAAGAAAGGCCACATCCGGCGGGCCAATTACGGCCAGAAGCCATTCCACATCGATTTCCACCCACTTTCAGGCCCGCACACTGCCAATCGCATTAAGCCAACACCACGCCCTCCAAACCAGCCAATTCACCAGCCACCGCCGCAGCAAACGCCAAAACACACGCACACTTCGCCCCCTTCCAGGGGGGGGGGGGGAATTCCACAGCAGCCTTTAAGTTTATTGCTCATAGAAGATACGCCATATTCTTGCTGTCATTGTCTGCTGATGGATGAAGCTGGCATTCCATATAGCAATCCACAAGCTAAGCCAAGCTTGAGCAGGGTAGCTTTCTAGAAGGAGAGCAAAGTGAGGCGGAACCTGAAGCAAGAGCGGCAGGGTGAGTCGTTGTTGTTGAAGGGTAGGAGGGTGGAGGAGGCGTCCACGAACTCCTCACAGGAGCCCCAGCTAGCGGCGTCCATGCCCTCTGCTTCTATTCTCTCTGCCAGGCGATGCCTCGGGAAGCCCTCGGGATACGAGACCTCCGCTAATTGGATCGCTCAGCCGGCAAATGAACAGCCTACTCCACCCCTCCACCCCTTGGACCAAGGAGTAGTGGGTCCAGCCTATAGCGCCTATTTCCAGCCTCTTTTCTCTCAGCAGCCAAGGCCCTTCATTTGGCATGCCAGCCATCGCTGCACCCCCAATCCACCCTCATCCCAGGCCTATTTTCCATATATCCTCCACCCCGCCCGACCGAAGCCTTCTATGTGCTCCCAGCTTCCGTATCCAAGGGGGATGGAGTGGAGTGGGTAGACACACGCGCTTGGGAAGGGAAAAAGCAACGTCGGTTATCGGCGCAATCTGTCTTGCGGCGGACAGCGCACATATATCCACAGCTTCCGCCAGTTAGCTTTGTTGCTAATTTTGAAGAGCCCTAGAGTTTTTGACAAAAACATTTACCCTGAGCCCTAATTGCCAGCGCAAAAAGAGCAATGAAAGCTAGCTAATGATGCTAAGTAAATGTAAGGGGGATAGCATTAGCTGGAAAGCGTCAGCATTCCACACTGCTCAGCTGTGAGGGAAGGGCACTAAGTAGATACGCAGCCTCGGGGGAGAAGCGAGCGAAGTAAAGGCGGCGCGTTTTTTGCCCCCCCCCCCTCCCGGCACAGTTGGTAGGCGATATCCTGCGGCCACCTTTAGCCTGGCCAGCCCTCTCCCTGGCTACCGCGCTCTTTTCAGACCTATCCTAGTGGGCAGCAGCTTTCATCAAATTAGTCTGCTCTAGAAATAAACTTGTCATGACCAGTCAATGCCAGGACCGGCAAGCCAACTAATTCAGCAGAAGCAGACGAGGGCTCAGTTTCAGCGCTAACCGTAGAGCAAAGCTTGGAAAGGGGGCAACTGACCCAGGGGTGCTGAGTGTGTTCAGCTGGCTGGGCTCTTGCCAGGATCCGGTGCTTCTCCGCCTATCAATGTCCCCATTTGAAGGAACTGGAGTAGTTGATCGAAGTAGGAGGGAGGATGGTAGGGGTAGCAGATCTATTCCAGGAACCTGGAGCGAGGCCAACAGTGGCCGAACTCCAGATGGCCTCCGCCCGAGGTCTGACGCTGGCGCCGGTGCAGGGAGGCCCGGCGGCGCTGGTACTGATAGGTGAGGTCCCAGTCGCCGAGGATGGCGCCGCTGGCTCGAATCCCGCGCAGCATGGCTCTTCAGGGGGCCTGTTTGGGGTCTTTGGAGGTTGGCGCGTGAGGTGGTTCCATTTGGTGGGGCAGAATGCGACGGCAGATGGTCGAAGAAAGAGGGGAGGAAAAGAGCGGCCTGGGTCTCTTTTCCACGGCTAATGACCAAAGACGCCCTCCCACGGCCTTATTGCCTCTCCCTTCCAGCAAGGCCTTGCAGCCCTTCTACTCCCGTCTTCCCCTCCCTCTGCCAGGGCGCGCACACGCATAGCAGCCAAGATTGCATTTTGCCCCGAAACTATGGCCAAATCGCATTCAGCTCCGCAAACGTTCTCTCAGGCAGGAGCGGAAAAGCTGAAAAAGGGTAAAACCGAAGATGACTGTGAGTCAAAGGGACATCGGCCGGGAAGCCTTGCCAAGGCTTCCGCTGGTTGGCCACCATGAGACGAAGCGGGCTGCGAACAGTCCGTCGTCGTCTGTCGCCCTGGCGCGACATGCGGCCGCGAGCAAGCGCCGCGCTTGCTGCCACACTCATGCCGCCTTTTCCAAGCTATCTCGCAGACTTTCTCTAGGCCCTGCTTGAGGGGGCTTATTGGCAAAGCCTTGGGAGAGGGCTTCCTCTCCACCTCTTTTTGCGCCCCTCCCGTGCTCCTCTCACACTGCCTTTAGCCTCTCACCCAAACCCTTCTCCCGAGGCTTGCAGCCTAGCACCCTGCCCCCTGGAATCGGGAGCTTTACAGGCCTCTTCACACTCCGCCGACTACAAACACCTTCCGCAGGAAGAGGGCTCTCGGGCACTCGCACACTTTCTTTCACCTCTCACTCCCACCTTCCAATCGCGCAGGGCATCACACACCGTTGAGGAAGGAGCAGCGGAGGGAGGGGAGGAGAGGGGAAAATGAGGCTGGGAAAGGAGAAGGGTGGAAAAGGCAGGCCGGCAATTAGGCGGGGCATAAATATAGGCACCCTCTCCGAAAGAGGACCAGGCCTGGCAAACAGGGGCTGAAGGAGCTGGGGGGCGGAAATGGGCCCCCTCTGCTTGGAATGCGGGTGGGCCTTGTGGGAAGCAAAGGGCTCCTCCCTCCCATGTGACGAAGCGGGGGACAGCTGGCAGCAAAGTTCCCTGGCCTCAAAGCAAAGGCAGACATCAGTCAGGGTCAGGGCCCGGGTAAATAGGTGTGACCTGGAAATGAGATGAGGGCAACAGATTGAGTCTCTGCTGGGATGAGATGGGGACACCTGTCTGCTTCTGTCTGGGCTGTAAAACCTACCTCACGCCCAAATAATTTCTTGAGCGGTCGAAAAATAGAAGCCTTTCTTGATTCCCTTTTTTGTAACATGCGATCGAATTTGACCTCGGAAGCCAGAAACTAGCGTCATTTGTCAGCCCTAGGCAAGTTGTAGTCTGACCTTTGCACTGTTCCATGCATATGAGTGTTCGCAAGTTACGGTCACTATGTCGCTCAAAAGACCGGCTACTAGCAATAGAGAAGCAATACAAGAAATTTGTAGTTTTTTTTCAGAATCCTAGGGCGCGACAGCGCCCTAGTCCTAGGGCACGACAGCGCCCTAGTTATGAATGGGTGATCGAGTTTTTGGGTGGTTGCATGTCACGAGGTTCAGCGCCTTGGATATTGAATGAAACCATGGACATATATATATCAATCGAAAGCTCTCAATGAGATCTAGATGAGGAAAATCGTGAAATTTTGATTTTGGCCTTAGAAGTTTAGTAATTTTGAAAAAACCTCCAAAAAACGTTCAAAAACAGGACATTGCTAAATTTGAAGTGTTCTCATTTTGGAACTAAAGCGAAATTCAAAAATCGGAGAATTACGTGTTTTAGGAAATTTTCTGGTCTATCTTGTGATATTTTTTGTGGCATAAGTTTTCTGGCAAACTTTCTCAATCAATTCACGTTTGTAAAAGAGATTTGACTCGATTCTGTCGTCTACCCATTTACCTAATGTTTCAATACAGCTAAACTGCGCAGATTTACAGTTCCACAGCCGTCATTTTTTAATTGATGCTCAGGTTGTCATAGGACTGAATCCTAGGGCGCGACAGCACCCTAGTTATGAATGGGTGATCGAGGTCCCAAGGCTCAGCGCCTTGGATCCTAGGGCGCGACAGCGCCCTAGTTATGAATGGGTGATCGAGTTTTTGGGTGGTTGCGTGTCCCGAGGTTCAGCGCCTTGTATGTTGAATGAAACCATGGACATTTATACACCAATCGAAAGCTTGTAAGGAGATCTCAATGACAAAAATCGTGGAAATTTGATTTTAGCCTTAGAATTTTAGAAATTTTGAAAAAACCTGAAAAAAAGGTAAAAAATATGACTTCTCTGTCTTTGAAGCGCTCATTTTAGAACAAAAGCGAAATTCAAATATCCAAGAATTACGTGTTTTAGCAAATTGCTTCAGATTTCAAGTGGTGCTATTTTTGTAATAAGTATTATGGAGAAATTTCCCAATCAATTCAAGTTTTTGAGAGCGATTTGGTTCGATTTTGTGCTCTACCCATTTCGCTTATGTTTCAATGAAGCCAAACTGCGCAGTTTTTTTAAACTGATGCGCAGGTTGGCTTGTATGCAATAGGTTTGTGAGCTTTATGGGGTCTTAGAGACATCGACCTAGCAATGAATGGTTGGTGGTAAAAAGATAGATCCTATGGTCGATGGTTGCATTTCACAAGCTACAACTCCTTGGATATTGGATGAAACCTATAACATATATTTCAATCAAAAGCTCTCAGTGAGACCTAGATGGAGAAAATCGTGAAATTTTGAAAAAAAAAACCTGGAAAATTTCTAATAATTCAATTTTTTTATCAACTGATATTCAGGTTAGGTTTGAGCTTCATGGATCATGAAATTACCTACCAAACAACAGCACCAAGCGATGGATTTTTCCCAATGACTGTTTGAAGCCTTGTTCATGTGGCAAGTAAATATGTCTTCCACATGGCCAAGACCTAGACAAGACTAAAATGCTACAGCATGAGCTGCTTATGAATTGTCAATCATCAAAAAGAACTAGACAAGGTGTGACAAAATCGTGATAAATTTAGATTTAAATTATAAACCATTTTGAGTCAAAATTTTAACAGGTTCATCTACGAAATCCACTGAGCATTCATAAGCAGGCGGCAATTTTGGCACAAAGAGGACAAAAATTAGTGAATGATAAAATAGAAAATACAACTAGTGTAATAAAAAAATTGTTAAATCGAAACAAATTTTCTGAATTTTTGGTCACAATGAACTTATAAGTTTACTAAATGAGGTGTAACAAAATAAAACAAACAAAATTAAAGTTAAATTGAAATTAGCTAAAGTAAAGTTAACTTTTGCAATATGATCAATTTTTTCTTTTCAAATCACTTTTCAAATTTTACATGTATTTTTCTGTAAGAGGCTTTTTCTGATTTAGTAAAGTTCATAAATAACATCATTTAATCAAAAATTAAAGACAAAATAAAAACTAGAATAATCGAAATGACAAGTTTCCTGCCATAAATTGCCGCCTGCTTATGAATGCTCAGTGGATTTCGTAGATGAACCTGTTAAAATTTTGATTCAAAATGGTTTATAATTTAAATCTAAATTTATCACGATTTTGTCACACCTTGTCTAGTTCTTTTTGATGATTGACAATTCATAAGCAGCTCATGCTGTAGCATTTTAGTCTTGTATAAAACCTCTATCAGGGAAGGACCACAATTTTTGCCATTTGATTATGCGACACACAGTGAATTTTCAGCCATTTATTCAAAGTTAGAAAAACTCGCTGTTCACTACTTTTCGAGGCATGTTTCACCCCCTATAGATGTGCCCGCCCTCTGCAACCGGATGTGGCACAAACAATTTGAATAGAAATGCAGTCTCAGTTATTCATTTGATAACAAGACTTGTTAAATTTGACTGTCTGTTGTCTAAAAACGTTTGTTAAAATTGAATTGATGTGCAGGTTATTACAACCTGCTAATGTTAACTGGGTATACGGTATTACTGTTTTTGCAGAACTCGTTGCTCATGACCATTCAACTTTTTTCAATTGATCTTATTTTTCCTGAATTTGCCTTGACTAGGGCTCTAAATTGGTATAAAATTTATCCAGAAAAAGATCACAAAATTTCCGACTTTTGAAAATGATAGACTAGCTGTTTAACCACCCAAGCAACATGTCTAAATGGACAGATCACAAAGGTCCTGCTTTGCAGGTTGCGCTAGGCGCAAAAAGCCCGACGAGGAAGCACTGAGTCTGCAGAGTCAAAAGGGCAGGGGTTCCTGGTTGTTCCCCAACCATCGCTAATCCTGGCCAAGGAGATGGTTCCGTATTCCCGGTGATCTGGTCTGGCTTAAGGGATGACTTACGGATCTTTCCTCAATTTTTTGCCCTTTTCTAATGTTAACTCCAGTTGGTTGGTTCGGTTTCTAACTGGTTCGACTCCGGATGGAAGTATTTTCTTTTTGCTTTTTAATTTTTTGTGGTTTTCATTTGCCACTTGTCTTCCTATGCCAAAACACAGGGCAAAAGTGTGATGTGGAAGGGGCACATCCGGATGCAGAGGGGGGCACATCTGGATCCCCCTTATAGAGGGTGTAATTTTCAAGTAAATTGTTTGTTTGAAAGCTTTTCTGAAAATTATTTAAAATTATGTAAACTTATTTTTGCCAAGATATTTTGCTAAGATTCAAGCCAAGTGTTAAAAAGTTGATTGCTTAAACAATCGGCACATATTGCTCGCTCTTCAATCATTGAGCAAACATAATTTTTTTAGAGCATTTTTAGAGCAAGCATATTTAAAACATTTTTGTATTTTAGGGACTCAATGCACAGAACCAATTTACTTTCCCAAGTTAAAATAAGTTTTAATCATTGAAAAATTTTCATCGCAAGCCATGAAAACGACTTTATGAAAATGAAGCCGTAATTGAGTGGCAGCAAAAATGCGTGCCTTGGAGCGAAGTGCTGAGGCTGCGGGGCACTGATGCTGCGCTGGAAACGGAGTCTGGGCGGCTTGGCCCTCGTCTGCCCTTCAAATCCCATGCCTGCCACGTCTTGCGCCCTGGATAGGGGCAGGCCTACTGAAGAGCGGTTTGAAGGAGTTCCTTTTCTTCTCCGTCCACAAGGCTGTGCTGTGGAAGCCTTGATCCCGCATCGTCGTCGTAGGCTAGATTTTATAAAACTAGCAGAAAAAACGTGAAAAATAGTTATGCGGATGAAAATTAAATTTGAGGCTGGATGAAACATATTAGATTTTGGGAAATGGAATTAAACCTGAGGCTGGATGAAACATTTTAGACTTTAGGAAAAATTTGATAATAATTGTTACTTTGGGAAAAGGACGACTGATGGAAGAAAGTGGAGATGAATGCACAAAAGAAAAAAGGAAACAGCTTTCGGATTAATCAAGAAAATTGTCCAGGGCTCGGCTCTTGGGTTGCAATTAGTGATTCTCAAGAGAAGCGGGATTTGCTCCACTTCCAGTCCAAGAATAGACATATTGCTACATTTTTGTGCTACTTGCGGAATAGCATCAATGCATCAAGAATATAGAGCAAAGCAAATACTTGTTCTTAAGCAAATTATTTCATTAGCTCATTTATTAAGTTTGAAGTCAAAATTTTAATGGGTATAGTGAGTTTTCGCAAAATGAACTGTGCCTAAATATGACAAAATTTAGCAGAAATAACGCAGGTTTCCCTGCTAACCAATATCGTTTCCACTTGGAAATATCTTTTTCCAAAACAATAATATCTTTACTAACACGAAATGCTTATTGTTACTTATGGAGCTTTAATTATTGACAATCATCTTTTTTAGTTCAGAAGACATCATCAAACATAGCCCACACTCTCGTACAAAAACACCTAATAACTCGCAAAAAACTGGCCTAGAAAAACAAGGTGAACCTTGAGCGAAGCATGGACTCCCGTCGTCTATCACTGTTCTTGCGATTTCGACGGAACGGGCGCTTGTAGATGAGCCCAATCATCGGACTCACGCCGGTGCCTCGAGTTACTTCAACCCCGAATCTCCCCCACCTCACCAACAGAAGAGACATTCTCCTACCATAGCCAGTGCCGCGAGAGGAGCCAGCAGCTCCGCCGAAGGGCATTGCCGGATGACACGGCTGAAGGAGCAGTCGACGAGTCTGTCAATGCCAGCCCCCGCTTCCAAACACCCTTCCCTCCTCACCTGCCCCCAACTTTACTGCAACCCGCATATTCACTTGCCGCCCCCCCCATCCTTCTCACCCCCTTCTTCCCGCTGCCTCTCAGCCTTTCATTTGCGCCCTCCCCTCTCCAGTCCGCCTCCTCCACTTCTGCCTGTCCACGGCCTTCCCCCGGGCTGCCAAAAGCCCTCTCACCACCCCATCGCCCCTTTTTATGACTCCCCGTGGCCTTCGCCGAAAACAGCAGGGCCCCGTTCTGCTCTTTGCTCCTATCCCCCTTCTTTGCTTTTATTCTTGCCAGCAGACAATTCAATCCATCATCGCAGCTAAAATAACTCCAAAACGATGCACACAACAGCACCCCATCATAAAAATTGCAATCGCAGGAACTGGACCAAAGAAACAAGTGGGAAGGTAATGAAGCTGACTGGCTGCAGATTGTACAAAAGGGCAGGGCGGGTTGGCATCAATTCCTGAGCGGATACAAACAAAGACGGGGCCTTTAGTTAGGGGTGGATTGGATGAGTTGAGGTGAGCATAAATTGGACTAGTGATGGTGCAGAACTGCCGGCCCTGGCGAAGGCTGAGTGGCCCTTCGACGCTGGCGCTCAAAGCGCCGCTCCATCTCCTCCAGCAGGCGCGGGGTGTACCTGGAACCAGAATCATCGGGGGAGGAAGAGAAAGGAAATTGAAGGGGCTGGACCGGACGACGAGTTTGACGGTGCCGGTGGCGTTCTTGAGCAGCTCCACGGCCCGTTCATGGCACTCCCCGTCCACATTTACCCCGTTGACGGCTATCAGCTGGTCGCCGCGCTTCAGGCCCCCAGTTCTATCGGCCACTCCGCCCGGGATTATCCTCCAATTACCCCATTCCTTATTCTAGTCCTCTAAATTTTGCACCTCTGCCCATCCTAAGCTTTCTGGCCTTTTTCCTACCAGCAAACAGGGGTGCAAGTACAGTCAATAAATACGGGAATTGCATGCAAAAAGGAGGGACGGAAGCACCTGGAGATGTAGATGGGGGAGTTCTGCTCCCGACCGCCCATGACATTGAAACCGAGGCCTTCCTCGGTTTTGGGCAGCTCCACGACGCGCGGATGGGCGTGGCCTTCAGCTGCCGCAAAGGCTGCCACAGTGGCCTTGGCCGTCGCATTGGCCCGCACCTCTGCGGAGGCCTCTCGGCCTATCTCCACCTATATTCCCCATCTCTCTTTGCCTCCTCCTCTTTCACATTGAGCAGCTATAGGCCAACCGTATCATAGACATGTTCGTAGACCTCGCGGACGGAGTTGAAGAAGTCGGACTGGAGAATCTTCTGCAGGGCCGCCGCTTTGGGATTGCTCAGCTCTCCGCCTGGTAGAGACTTTTTTGATTCTGGGAGTTCGAGGATAAAATATTTGGACGCACTTCTCTGCAGTTGCTCCAGTAGCTCGACGGTTCGGTAAACATCTGCAAATGAAGGGTTAGAGCTTTGGAGGGTTTTTGAGTGGAAACTGGAAAGTAGTGCAACCTTGTTCTAGGTTGAGCGGCTGCGCCATGGATGGGCTTAAAAAGGGGCAAACAAAGTCTCCGATGCTAAGGGGGCATGGGCGCTACCTAGAAGCATTGATCTCGCCTTGGGATGATGTGCAGGTCTCTCCTGCCTCCCTTCTTTTCTGCGCATGCTCTATCAGCCTTTTCATTTGAGCCCTTTTCAATCTAGAAAATTGGCAACTTTTGCCGCTAGCTGCCTAATTACGTCAAAAAACGAATGATTGAAAATGCCATAATGCGATAAAGGCAGGGGAGCATGCAAAATGAAATGACAAAACTGTTCCACGCTCAGTCGCGTATAAACATCAAGAAAGAAAATATTAATAAAACAAATGCCACGGTGTACAAGTGTCAGTGTCAAAGTTCGCACTGTATTAAAGGCCTTTCTGCAATCATTCAAGACGAAAAACGCTTTTAAGTGCAGTTTGGATTAGCAAAGTCCAAGGTGCGCTCTGCTATCAGACCCGTCCATTGCCTACATTTCAGTCCGAGTGAAATACGCCACCGTACGACCATGAAAGGTCTGGCCAGCTTACGGAGAACACAAATTCTCGTGATCCCCAAAATATGCAAACAAAGCGGTTGCAGGATTTTATGGGTTCCTCTTTCTGCTGTTTTGCCTCTCGGTCTCGGCGACCAGGAACGAAACGGCCTCCATCTGGGCAGCTCAACTGGCCAAAGAAGGTTCATGGCTGATGTTACAAACTGCCCCCAAGAAACATCAGCCCAATTCATTGCTTACCTTTTCCATTGCTTTGAAATGGCTGTGGCATAAAGTGGAATTGACGTTGAAATGGGTCGGCACAGGCTGCGTGAACCCGCACTGGGCCGACTGCGTGCTGGCTGGGCACCGATATCTGGACCCAGTGGACCGGGCCTGCTTCTATGCCCCTGACCTCAACAGGTGTCCACCAGATCCTTCATTCTCAAGCTAGCAACCACTGTTTCACTCACTGTTTGGCCTAGTTCCTTCATGTTGCTTCTTGGTACTTTGCTGGAGGATGAGGTTTAGGCGGCGGCGATGGCTGGACGCCCTAGGCTGGTGCGAGCAGAAGGGCGGCACGCTGCCCAGCTTCCGCAACATTCAACACCTCACCGCCATCGCCAATGTGGCCCAATCCTCCCCAAATCAATCCTGTCCGTCAACCTTTCAAACTGGGCTCCAGGTGTTCAACAACTACTTCCGCTACCCGACGAACGATCTCATGCATGCGAATTTGGACGGGGCTGTTTGGGCGGGTGCCACACAGCTCTATCCCTTCCGACAAGCAGGGGACAGCCGGAATAAAAAGGCCTGGCGATTTCTGGCCGGCGGAGGTTGGTCTGACTGAGAAAAAATTCCAAAGGCTGAAAAATATTTCTGAGTTGTACAAACTGTGCACATGTGCAGGTGAAGGTGCTTGTTCTCCGAGGTGGTTGATAAAAATGTTGCAAATGTTGCTACAGCCTTGAGCTATACCAAATTCTCGGCCAAACGTTTTCATTACCCGGCGTAATTGGCAGTGGTGGACTTCGGCTGGTTAGGAGGGGGACCGAACGGAGCCTATGGAGGAGAATCCTGCCTGCAGGCCAAATTTCCCACCTCCTTCAACGCTGGGCTAGGCTTCAACGATATTCATTGCAACAACAACCCACCTGACTCTGAGAGTGGATATGGGGGGACTTTCACGCTTTGTCAATTTGCAATCTCTTGTTCTTGATCCCACCTATGATTGGTCCAAACGCAGTTGTTCAATGGGCGAAAATGATTGCCGTTCATCCTACTCCATAACCTAGCGCTTGGTAATGGCATGAAACGTAAAAAAAGGAAGTCTTAGTAGCGACTAGAAGGCAAGGACTAGTCGGAGGATTCAGAAGCGACAAATGCAAGCTTCGGAATTGGTAAAAAGAGTGGAAGGCAGCAAATAAACGGCGGTAAATGAGCAATTGAAGGAAAATGAGAAGAGGAAGATGTTTTGATTCAACTCAGAATCTGGTGCTGAAAGAAACTCTGGAGCCATGGGCCAGCTCAATGCCCAGTGTTTCCTTCAGTGCTCGTCTCCTGTCTCACCAAATTCTTCCACCTAGGCTCAGCAGAATTCAAGACCCAAGGACGAAGCGCAAAGACCTTTCTCCTCAGTTCTTCATCCTCTTTCGCCTCTCTCTTCACATTCGCATGGATATGAGCTTTATAGTTTCTCTAAAAAAGCTCTCGCAACCCAGGCGCTCCATTGCATGTCCCTCGTTTGATGGCTTTGAAAAAGCAATTCAAGAACCCGCCACTGTCACTAAACTGCGCACTTGCGCTTGTCGCAGCTTCTTAGCAGCTTACTTCCTTAGCCTCTCAGGTGCTTAGCCCCTGAGGAGGACATGAAATGACCTGGCCCCCTCGCCTCTGCTAAGATGGACCAGGCTCGCCTGGACTGGCTCTGGCCTTCCATAGCTGCGGGCGGTCTGGGCTGTGCGGGGGCAGCGCTGGGCAAGGCTGCCGGCGACCCCAATCTCCTGCTCAACGCCTGCCTTCGTCTCGGTCTTGGCACGCCCCGGGGCTGTGAGCTCAAATGGATCCTGGTCAGCGGCTTCTGCTTCACACTTTATCATGATCTCGGACAAAAGTTCCCAGGCTAAAAGAGGCCTGACAGAAAGTGCACTTTCAACCTGGGAACATTTGTCCGAGAGAACCATGAGGAATAATTGAAAGCCAGCAACTGTGGCAGAACTAGGATTTTGGGTCAGGGGAGGGGCAAAATTTCAAAAAGTCTGGAAAATTTAGGAAAAATTGCCCGTTGCTCCGCGCCTGGCAAGCAAAGGTCAACTTCTGTGCAGGGTCTGGTGTCCTGGGTTGGGGTGCTGCGTGGAGTGCTGGTGGCCGCGCTGTGCCTCAGTCAGGTGTGGATGTGGCGACTGCAAAGCAGGGCCCTGGCCAGAGCAGCAGCCACAGCGCCCACTCTCGCCGTCATCACCGCCGCCAACTTCCTCCTATCAGTTCCACAGCTTTTCCCTCTTGCATGAGGCCTTGTGAACCTGTATTCCTTAGGCTAGGATTATAAGAAAGGAAGTAAGCATAATACGGTGGAAATGGTAGAATTGCATTGCTTGAGGCGGTGACGGGGGTGGTTGGCTTCGGGGAGTGGGAGGGCTGGCGCTGGTGGCTGGGTCTCCTGCTGGTCATGATCGGCTCCATCATCATCATCCAAGGCCTGCCTCCTTCTTCATCTTCTCCTCCGCCTCCGCGTCATCTCACCTCATCGCCCAATCATAACTTGCTTCATTCCGCTTTTCCTGACTCCGAATTAGAAGACGAAGAGGAATTTACCGATTCTGACGCTGACTACTAAGGTCGACAATAGTATTAATTATGTCGAACTCGAAAACAGTGATACTGGCCTATTTTTGTTTCACAACTGTTCTGGTCTTGTTTAGTTTTTGCGTACTGGATAATATCTGCATGGCCGTGATATATCAATAAAGCTCCTCTACTGAGCATAATAACAGAAAGGGCAGAGAAAATAAGTCTCAAAAGCATCAAAACAGGACAGTATCAAAACATTATGTCATCGAAATGGAGGTGAAACGGCAGACTCAGCTAGAGAGGCTTATTGGCCTTTTGGGCCCAGTCCAAAGAGGAGGGCGGGAAGCCCAACTGGTGCAGCTCCTCTTTCCCACTTCAATATCCCCACTTGCCATTGTTGATAGTTGGAGTTTCTGGCGTACCTGAACATAAGCTTGGGGTTACTCTTGACCAGGACTTTTAGGGCAGTGAATTGGAGCGGTGGCGGCTCCATCCTCAGATCCACTGCCATTGTGTGCCATGACATAGAGGCAGCCACTCTGCAGAAGTTATGAGGTGATAGAAGGGGCGCATTGACTGGTGTAATGGCAGCACGAAAGTCAGAATGGGCGAAAGGCTTTGGGATGGTAGGTAGTATTTCCGGAAGGAGTCCGCCTAGGGGCGGACGCAACAGCTGATAAACTTGGCCACCGCCTCTGGGTTGTTCTGGAGGACGGCGATGGTGACTGGGTGGGGGCCGAAGGAGGCTACTCAATACTCGGCTTCTCTGGCGACGCAGGAGGTGAGAAAATGTGCGACGTCTTCTGGTTTGTTATTGCAGTGGGGGCAGGTTTCGTCTTGGGTCCAGCCTCGACGTTTCTTCTCTGTTTGGATGAAAGGGGCATGGCCTAGGCGGAGTTGGTGGATGGAGGTGGCTAGGCGGCGAGTGAGGTGGCCCAGGGAGAGGGAGTTGCCGTTGGAGGAGGCGTGGTGGATGTGGGTGTTGGGGACGGACTCGAGGTAGGTCTGCCTGCACACCAGGTCCACCTGAGCCTTGAGGGCAGTCCAACCTGCCAGTCTCATTACAACCACTCCTATTTTATAGTAAAATTATGAAAAATTGAAAATTGAGGGATAAGTTTTGAATGCGATGCTGTTGCTTGCGTCTGCTTTCTTTCGTTCCTCATCTTAACCATCCTCACCATCAACCATCATCAGTATTTTGTAACCTCTACAAGAGAAATTTTGAGAGAGAATCAAGAAACAACAAACGACAATTAATGAGAACTCATTTCTGAGACTATCACAAGCTATTTTTTTGGGTATGAGTGAAGAAAATTTCAGCCGTGTCCACTTTTATAGCTGCCGTTAGCGGCACTGCCGTTTCTCACATTCACGATGATATCGTTCACTGCCTGCCCGTTTGACTGCTCGTTGGAGGGAGCCGTGCTTGAACCTGTCCCTGACAATCATGGCTAATAAAGTAGATATGGGAGAAAGGTTCAAGGAAGGAGGATGCCTTTGGGCTTGATGAGGTTGACGCAGCGCGGTTCGGAGACGAGCTTGAACCAGGCAGAGCCGAAGTAGAAGAAGAACTGGCCCACCGTTATGAGACTCATTCCTGGAGGGACGAAGTTTTCTTAGACATCCCAGAAGAACTCTAGCCTCCCTCACCAGCCCAGATGCCCATGACACCCCCGATGCTGGAGATCAGGCTGTCCAGCGTCAACCGCTCACTCGTCTCTATCTTCTGCAGCCAAAAGCACTTACAAGGATGAAAAAAGAAAAGAATATTGTTAATTTTTTTTTGATCAGCTTTTTTTAGGAAATGCAAAATGTTTATAGAAAAGATGAGAAAAGAATATTATATCATAAATGTTTAATTTTGGTAAGTTTTCTTTTAGAAACAAACAATGGTTACAGAAAATAGCGAATTATTATCTTACTGGTTATCGAACTGCTAAACTTAAATTTGTTGTATTTTTGGACTACTTTATTTAAAATGGAATAATTTCCTAATTTATGACTTGCGCGGAAACCTTGCGAAGAGGGCTGGTGTAGTAGATGTGGAGGCGGATCATGTTCCGGGCGGAGGTCTCACCGATTCTTTCCCCAGCCAGAAGCTCCAACTCCCGCCTGATTGCACCGCCGCGAGTGTCCCAGCTGGACCTGCAGCCGCCTTCAGCAGGGCCAGTATGGACTCCCATCCAGAGTGCAGAACGCAAAGTGATTGGCAGAGCCACGGCTATCCAAGTAGACGCGGTTGCAGGTGGGGCGGCAGTGGCGCACGCACTGCTTGAACTCCTCCATCACTGGACTCCACCTACAAACCTCAGCCATACTGGGGTGGATGGGGAGGGTTGGAGGCTGAGGTACGTGAGCTGCTGCTCCTCGGCCACGATCATGGCGCAGTCCATGGCCTCCAGGACTGAACAAGGACGCCACTGGGGCTGGAGGGAGGCGAGCTTGGTGCAGTTGCAGAGCTGTTGGAACATGGCGTGCTCGCAGTCCGCCTTGCACGCCTTCTCGCTGTACTGGCCTGCGAGGTGGAGGGTGGGGAGGTTGAGGGGTTGAAAGGGTGAGGCGCTGAGGGAGTGAGGGAGTGAGGTAAAGGGGAAAGACCCAGAGTGTAGTTGAGCTTCTGCTTGCTGGCGATGAAGCAGGGGAGAGGGCGAGCGTAGAGAAACTTGTAGACGGAGCGGGAGGGGCGGAAGGCATCCTCCACCTGCCGCATGCCCACCCAAGCATGGCTACCCGGCGACAAGGCTATCGGGTCCGCAATCTGGTCAGAGACACCATTTCATCTCTTTTTAGGGAAGACAATAGGAAATCGGATCCCACCCGGACTTCGTCGTTGAGGTTAAATTTGAGGTGGAGGGTGAAGCCGGAGTCGAGGTTCTCCAGGCGGCTCTGGTCCTGGACGCCGGCGTTGAGGAGGAGTTTGAGGCCGTAGTCTGGGCCTCCAAGCATGCCGCCTTCAAGCTCCCTTCAAGCTGCCGGAGAGAGAGGCCGGGGCCTAGAGCACCGGAGGCCCCCTGGAGGAGGCTGCGGTTGGAGACGTCCGCCCGGGGACTGAGGGTGAGGCAGATGCCGTCGGAGGCGATGGACTGGACCACGTTGTCACAGCAGTCAAAGAGCTCCCCGGCCATCGTGCACCGTCTCAAACGATGCCCAGCTTTCAACGCTCATTTATGATTGATTGAATGACATAGTTTGAAAAGTAGTTGAAGGAAAAGCTCAGTGAGTTTGCTCATCCAGCTGGGAATTTTTGGATCGTTTGTGGCTGGGGTTTTTGGAGAGATCGCCGCTAAGATCATTTGTGCCCATTCTCTCTATCACTAGTGAAGCTTACTTGAATGTCCCTTCGCAGGAGTCGAGGTAGGTCTGGACAGCCTCCCTCATCTGGTGCATGTGCGGTCGTTGGGCTGCGTAGGCCTTGAATGCTGCTCGATTCCTCAACCCCATCATGCAAATATGTTTATTGTAATATTGCATCCCAAAACTCCTCATGGGAGATGTTGAGGGCGCGGCGGTGGATTCGGCTGCGCGTAATCTGGTCCTGCATGGCCTGATAGGAGTAGTAGATGAAGCGGAAGGCTGCCTCGCTGATTTCGCTCTCCTCCACTTTTGTTCGATTCGCACTCCCCAGCGGACACAGCGTCACGTTCGGCATCAGCAGACCTTCGTCTGGCTCTTAGACTGCTTCTTGTCAAGAAACTGCTACCAGAGGCTAATAGCTGGGAACCGAGATAGGTGACAGTGGTGGACCACAGGTCACCAGTCGCGTAGTCCTGCACAAAAGCCTGGATGGAGAGAATGATCTGGGACAGCGCCGCCAGGATCATCAGCGCCCAACAGACCTCAAAGCAGCAGTTCATTCCGATCATTATCCTTCTAGTGACTTTCCCGCATGACTTTCCTAGTGACTCTAGTGACTTTAATTCTAGTTGGGTCTGATCTGACTTTCCCGATCAGGGGGCAGGGCAACCTTGGCTGCGATGGAATGGTTCTTGGTGAAGTCGGCACAGCCGTGGCATGTTGTGGTTTCCGACCACAGCTTGATCTCCTGCACAGCTTCGTTGTCCTCCAGTGAATGCGGCTTCTGCCCGTTCATCTCTTCCCCGGCACCCTCTTTCATTACCTCAACCCGAGCCCTCTTCTCCCAAAGGCAATCTTGCACAGGCTTGGCGGATGGGGGCTGTCTCTTGAGAATAGCAGCTTTCTTTTCTGCCTCGTTACTGGAAGAAAACAGGAGGAAGCTGATGAAGCTTTCACAAGCTTTTTTCTATTCAGATACCTTCTTTGCTAGTCGATGTGACAGGTGTTTTGGCCTCTTATATAAATGCACTTTTCTAATAACCAGGCAATGTGTTGCACTAAAAGCCTCTCAAGCAGGAACCGAAAAACACGCCTTATGCACCTGGAGCTTGATGGAGTTTCTGCTAAGTCAGCTTTCGCCTCGAGTCTTTTGCTTGATAGGATGTCCAACCTTTAAGAGAGCCTCATTTAAGGGTAAGGGTAAGGGTAAGGGTAAGGGTTCAAAATGGTCAGTATAGGTCATGACCACCGGATTTGCGGTTTTGTGCCAGGGTTGTAGCCCAAGAAATAACATTTCCAGAAATGTCTTTCTTTTTGCCCAACTCGGCTTAGTTCCCGAGAAATGGCCATTTTAAAAATTTTGCCCAAAATTTCCTCAAATTTGCACTTTTTTCAGTTTTTGACCCATAACTCGGCCCCATGATAAAATTTCAGAAATCTAAAGACATCCTCGGAAAGCTCACTTCTTGCTTTACAATTTTTATCAATAGTCCAAGCCCTTCCGAGAAAGCCATTGACCCCATTTTGCCCCTTAAACGCAAAAATAGCAGTTTTCAAATATGGTCAAAAAATCGATTTTTTGCAATTTTTGACCAAAAGTTGGTAAACGATCGACCTTTCCGACACCGGAAATCGAAAATACAGGTTATTTTACACCTAGGCATGCGTCAAACTCTGTGGGAAGGCCATTCCCAATAGGATCCCATGGGGTCAAAGTGAGACCTCCGTTTTTCCACCATTGAAACTTTTGGGACAGAAATCTATGAAAGAATGCCCGTAGAGAGCTGTAAGTGGTACCAATCGATGCGCAATACCCAAGTTTATATACCACTTGTGTAGACATGTTTGCCCTAAAACCATTCCCTGGGGTGCTACAGAGGCCAAAACGCCAAAACATTATGGGCGCTATAGACGCAAAATCATTATTTTGCCATTTTCTACCAAAAGTTGTTCAACAGTCACCCTTTTCAACACCGGAAATCGAAAATTCAAGTAATTTTACACCTAAACATGGGTCTAATTCTGTGGAAAGACCATTCCCAAAAAGATCCCATGGGGCAAAAGTTAGAGCTTCAAAGATATGCCCTATGTTATAACATAGGGCAAATTAACTAGGGTAAAATTTTCATGCTAAAAAACTTCCTTCTCTTCAGGAAGACTACTGCTCAATTTCCTTTTGTGAGCTAGTTGTCCTATACCTTAGACGGGTATTTAGCAAAAAAATTACTGGGTTTTATTTTACATATGTGAAAAATTGTCCAAAGTATGCGGACAGGTCAAGAATTTGCCCTATGCTACAACATGAGGCAAAAGTGACCAAAAAAATTTTGGTCTTGAATTTTGATTTCAATGGTCTAAATCGATGCTCTGGCATCAATTACACCTAAAAATATCATTTTTATGCCCTATTGTGTAGCATAGGGCAAATTCTTGACCTGTCCGCATACTTTGGACAATTTTTCACATATGTAAAATAAAACCCAGTAATTTTTTTGCTAAATACCCGTCTAAGGTATAGGACAACTAGCTCACAAAAGGAAATTGAGCAGTACTGTCTTCCTGAAGAGCAGGAAGTTTTTTAGCATGAAAATTTTACCCTAGTTAATTTGCCCTATGTTATAACATAGGGCATATCTTTGAAGCTCTAACTTTTGCCCCATGGGATCTTATTGGGAATGGTCTTTCCACAGAATTAGACCCATGTTTAGGTGTAAAATTACTTGAATTTTCGATTTCCGGTGTTGAAAAGGGTGACTGTTGAACAACTTTTGGTAGAAAATGGCAAAATAATGATTTTGCGTCTGTAGCGCCCATAATGTTTTGGCGTTTTGGCCTCTGTAGCACCCCAGGGAATGGTTTTAGGGCAAACATGTCTACACAAGTGGTATATAAACTTGGGTATTGCGCATCGATCGGTACCACTTACAGCTCTCTACGGGCATTCTTTCATAGACTTCTGTCCCAAAAGTTTCAATGATGGAAAAACGGAGGTCTCACATTGACCCCATGGGATCCTATTGGGAATGGCCTTCCCACAGAGTTTGACGCATGCCTGGGTGTAAAATAACCTTTATTTTCGATTTCCGGTGTCGGAAAGGTCGATCGTTTACCAACTTTTGGTCGAAAATTGCAAAAAATCGATTTTTTGACCATATTTGAAAACTGCTATTTTTGCGTTTAAGGGGCAAAATGGGGTCAATGGCTTGCTCGGAAGGGCTTGGACTATTAATAAAAATTGTAAAGCAAGAAGTGAGCTTTTCGAGGATGTCTTTAGATTTCTGAAATTCCATCATGGGGCCGAGTTATGGGTCAAAAACTGAAAAAAGTGCAAATTTGCGGAAATTTTGGGCAAAATTTTTAAAATGGTCATTTCTTGGGAACTAAGCCGAGTTGGGCAAAATGAAAGGCATTTCTGGAAATGCCATTTCCTGGGCTACAACCCTGGTACAAAACCCCAAATCCGGTGGTCATGTCATTTTTGACCTTTACAGACAGGCTCTCTTAATTTGAGGCAAATGTCGGCGCTCGGCTGGGGTGTGTCATGAGGTGTTGCTGTCTGGAGCTAGACAGGCGAAGACTGTCCCGAAGGTGCTGGGATGCCTCCGGTGATGGTTGCCAGGGAGCCTAACCAACTTCCAGCGGCACTACAAGCCAGCGACACATCCAATCAGCCATCCGCCTCAGCCTTTTTGCTCCACCCCCCTCCAGCGACACCTAGAAGCAGCACACTTCATCAACAGCTAACTGGTTGTTAGAAGGGGAAAACGGAGGCTGGGTGTAAGAAAGGTTAAATGCAACTGATCGACTGGCACAGGGAAGGCCAGCTTGCCTAGATGCCAGACTGGCGAGCACTAGACTGAGATTGAATCGTGTAATTACACTAAATATGGCGTCGGAAAGGGCGGCGTTTTACTGTGGGAGAAGTTAGAACAAGCTTGCTCGTGGCGGAGAGAAGAAGGCCAGCCGTGGTCTTTGGCCTTGGCTTCATTTTCTAGAGCCGACGCAATTTCAAGGACCACTCCGGAGTCAAATAAATCGGTCGACCTCTCTCATTCCTTCTTTACTTGTGACTTTCGCAACTAGAGTTTTGGCATTTTGCTTTGCAAGAATTGAAGTCAGCAAAACTAAGGGCAATGCAACGATTTTTGATGCTCAATGCCTGGCAAAGTGGAAGCATTTGCGTTATGTATGAAAAAATCTGCACAATATTTTTTTTAAGTGCAAGTCATAGAATTTTAGTAAAAATTTTGGCCCTGTTGAATAAGCCAACTTTATTGACTTAAAGTGTAAAGTTTTTGTCATTGTAATCTGAAGTGCAATCTTATTTTGGACACGCCTGTAGCGCTCGATAAGGATCTGGTTTTTTTGCGGGCCTGAAATGAGCAATTTTGAGTCAGTTTCGTGACCAAAGAAAAACACTAGCCAGATGTAGCATAAAACGCCATACTTTCGCCATGAAGCATGTTTCCCTTTACGCCAGGAGTCTGATGTACTAAAGAAGCTATCTTCAACATAGGAAATTCATTTTGGAAACCTAACAAAAACAAAAGTTATTTTGGAATTCGCATCCTTCTAGATCATGATTTTCGAAAAATTGATGCCTCATTTATCCCTTTCCTTAGCAATACCAGGCAATTTGCATCCCTTTTAGCCCATACCATGACTGGGCGGGTGCCAATAGCGTGTGAGCAGGAGATCGGCTCCGCATTCGCCTTTCTTCTTTGCACACAGGCCTTCCATGCCTCGTCTTCCATAACCGCGCGATGGATTAGTTGACACTGACAGGCGGTGATCTTTGTCTGAAAGAGGCTCAATTGCTGAACGGAGCGGAATCAGAGAAGTACATCATTACAGAACTGCATGCAAATATAATTAATCAAGAGCTTTTCAAATAATCTAAAATAATTTAAATTTAAATTATCAGTTTTAATATTTTCAGGATGGCAATATAAGCTCATCATTATTTATTCGAGTATTTTGAGATAACTAGGTTGACATGCAATCATCGAGATACTTATAACCGATACACCTCAATGATGCAATTATTGCCACTATCAACCTTGCCCACCGGAGAGTGAACTGCACTCACTATATCGCTTAGTTCCCAGATTGAAATGGTGCCAGTAGTCTTGATAGAGAGGGCGCAGTGAGGGACAGGCAGCAGTTCGGCCGCTTTTTCGCACCAGTCGCCCTGTGGGATGGTGCCATTTGTAGCCATCAGCTTTGCTACGAGCCAGCCCGCTCTTCCAGGCGAACTGCCAGTGGTCGCCTGAAACACCAGTCACAAAGAAAAATGCTGAATTTTGTGGGGCTAACTTTGAAATGCAAGCACAATTTTTTTGATGCACATCTTGTGAATGGTGTGTTTATTCGGAAAACAAAGATATTGGCGGTAAAGCAGCCGACCATAGACAGAGGAGTACATGTTGTAGAGGGTAGTGAGTTTGTCGGCGACTGCATCCTCAGCAGTGCGCAGCCACACTCGCCATTCCCCGACTCCGCCGCTGCAGGCTCTTTTTGGCAAGCTCTTGAGCAGACGACATTCTTTCTTGACCTTGTTGTAAGCAAAGCCGGTTCCGTCATTCTGGAAACCAATATTCGCTGGTTTTTAAGTAAAAGTTTGCAGAAACACGCTGTCAGACAAATTTGCTGCAGCGCATTTTATTTTGATCTCATTCATACATGACGTAATTGAAAAATATAATGAAAAATGAAAAATAACTGAAGCTAAATTCCCTACAAAAATGTGTTACGTAGAATTTAAAATATTAAGGTAACCCCCAGTGCTTGCTTAAGCTTCCGGTAGCAATCCACTGCAGTGAGGGCACAGCCGGTCGTGAAAACGCCGTTCCTGTCAACGTTTGCGACAGGCTTTGAACCTTCCCAGTCCATTTGGCCATTCTTCCACTTTAGGTCTCAAATGTTTCTAGAATCTATGGCATTAATGAAATATATATTTGTCCAGAGCCAAAACGAAAGCAGAGTTGTTGCAGTTATACCGTTAAAAATATGAAAATATTCAAGTCTTTCACTATAATAACTAAATGTGGCTTTGCGCTCACTGTCCAAAAACCTTCCAATTCCATGGCAAACAAAATCCTGCGGCTATAAAAGTAGGAGCAAACCAGGGGTGCTTTTGGAGCCATTAGATAGAAGATGGTTGTCCGCTTTCATCAGCTTCTCCGCCATCTCTCCACAGGCCAGGCTCAGGAGTTCGTTGGCAGGACATTCCTTGCACTCACCATTTTGTCCGCTCCAGAAATGAAACCGCTCATCTAACCTTTCCGAACGTCACGCTGCATTGGCTTGCGTTGGACGATACACAGTCGCAACTGTTGGAAACAAGATCCATGTAAAGCTGGGATTGACTGGGCCACAAAACAACCTTAGCTTTTCCACTGTCACTGGCTTTGCTGAAGAGCCTCCAGAGGAGGCCTCGATGCTGTTTGTTTCATGCCTGATGAGAAGAATAGAAGCTTTTCCATACTGACATCCAGTTGCGTCAATGCTTTGGATTGGAATAAAGTAAAAGTGCTGATTTTAGCATCCCTTTTATAAGCCTTTCTGCCTTTTTACTATCGAATTTTGATTGGCTAAAAAGGCTGACAAGAAATATATCATGACTTCTTAGCTGTTCAAAAAACGCGAAGGGGCTACTTACTGGCATATGGTCACAGAGAACAAGCTGGCGACGTCGTAGGAAGGCTTGCAGCTAGTGGTATTTTCCAGTTTATCATAAGCCTTATTCTCTAGCGGTTTGCCCTCTTGTTTTTTCACACTCCCATTTTCCAGCACTTTGGCGGTGCCACTTCTGGAATTTTTCGATCAAGGTATTGTGAAATTATCCTGTCTGAGCTTATTTTAAAGCAAAATTTTAAATTTTAAAGGCCATAAACATACGAAAAGCCTAGGCGATGACAGAGGGCCAAAGCTTCAGCGTCGGAAGCGGACTTGTCCCGGTTGCAGACTAAGCTCCATGTGTCAGAATGCGAAAGCTTTACCTAAAATTTTTAAAATTGAAAAAAACATTGATGCAACCATTCTTTTTACCTGAACCACGCCTACAAAGATTTCAGGAGAAGATTTGCCAGAGGTATCAATCAGTCTTGCATCTTCGATGTAGATTGCTTCCGTTTTCAGTGTATATTTGAGGAGCGCTCAAAAAGTAAGTTTGAAAAACTTGTTAAACGCCATATTTGATGCAAAAGAAGCAACACTTTTATTGAGTTCATAGCAGTTTGATGTTGGCTTTTGATGCTCAAACATTCCCCCATTTTTCTAACCCCAATTGTAATGCTAAAAATGCGTGAGAAAAGTATGTTGTTGAGTTAAAATTTTTCCAACATGAGAAATAATTTATGCTGCTCTGCAAACCACAGAACAAAACTTTACTCATTACTCTGAAAACTCTTCACCATTTTCCTGCTTTAAGAGTATATTTTGCCGTAAAAAGATAATAAGGACTCATTCGAAAAGCATGCTCTACTTGTCCATTTCTAAGCGATTGGTAAGCTATTTAACGGATTTTAAAGTGCTCTCTTGTCACTTCGACTCTTGCCTGCTAATATCAAATGAAGTATTTTTCCAATCAATGTTCAAAATGTGGATATGTGCGATTTAAAGAAACACAAAAACAATATCCAATCGCAAAGCTTTTACGGGACGGGGTATAGGTGTGGCCTATGGGGATAATAAAGTCAGAAAGTGGAATGATATGAGTCAAACCAAGCAGAAGAACAGCTCAAACATGTTTTTGAATCACCTCAGCAACAGAAAATTTTCTTCAGCAGACTGCGAACCTGGAAAACAAATGCCAATTGTGATTGTATTGTGTTAAAAAATATCTCTCAAAAAGGAAAACAGTCATTCGGAGTTCGGACATGTCTAGGTCAATGCAAGCAACAATAACTACGGACATTTTTCGACCAAAAGTAGCTTGAACGAAACAACCTTCTCATCTGCAAATGCGTGAAAGAAGAAGATGGTTCCGCCCAGGGCTCCGTTGAGGATGAAGACGATGCCGTAGAGTTCCACTCGCTGGAAGTGGACCGCCAGAGCTCCCAGCACATGCGAGGCCAGGTACAGACTCGCTATTATCGGCAGACCTTGCATGTTCCAGCTGCAAACCAACTCTCTCACCTCCTACTCACTCACTCAAATGGAAGACTGCTCAAACATAGCCGTGAATCGCTGTCGTGGATTGACGTCTGGCAAAGTCTCGCCTCTGAAGGAGACGGCGGATTCCCAGGCCACCGCTGCTGCTGCACACAATCCACCCACCGGCAGCAGCACAGCCTATCACTTGGCTTCTATTTTGATTCATCAATGGTTGGAAAGACTGACCGTAGCAGCCCTCGTCTCCAGGTTGACCCAGCAGGAGAACCAGGACACGTAGTCCCCGAAGACGTACGGCCCCAGCACTGCCACCAGGCAACCCGGCAACACTGACAATCAGTACCACGATGGTGGAGGGAAGGAGAGAAAAGGAAAAAGGGAAGGACCCCAGGCCATGACGGTGTTGGCCTTGCGATTGAAGAAGGCGCCTTCCTTGCAGACGGCGGCAGCGATGGCGTAGATTTGCACTGCTTCCAGAAGGAAAGCCGTTGCTGTCACTGTCTGAAAGTAGTGCAGCAGCAATGCACTCACCCGACACAGCGTCTCAAACACCTCCCTTCTGTTTGGGGGCCGAGAAATGGGGGAACTGGGTTACCCAGTTGTAGTTGGAGAACTTGGGGTCTCGATGGAAGACCACGATGATGTGGGAGAGGAAGATGGAGATCTCCTCGTAGAGATGGATCAGGCGCTCCTCGCTTGTATTTCTGCATCAAGGCCAGTTGGTAGGTGGATGAGAAGGAGGATGCAAAACCGGAAGAAGGCGCAGAGGATGGCGACGCCGGCGGTGGCGGAGAGGATGAAGATGCAGCCCAGGGATTGCATCGTTTCCGCCACCACTGCCTCCGTCTCTCCCATGATTTCCTGCAAATCAACTGGCTCCTCCTAATGCCCTTCAAGCAATGGCCTCAACCTCTTCTGGCTCTGGGTCCCGCAGCTTCGACTCCTCCTCCACCGGCTTGGGATTCTTGTTCTGCAGTTCAATCTCCTCCTCCTCTTCTCCAGTCGTTGTCGGCGCCACCGTGCTGGTTGTCGCAGCAGTGCTCACATTTCGCACTTCTAGAACAAGATGAGAATTCCAAGACCACAAGACTGCACCTATCAACCAACCGGTGACAAAGGCAGAATAGTGACGGATGCTGCGAATGTAGACTGGTCGAAGCGAAGGCTTGAGGAGATGGCAGGAGCCGCTGGTTTTGTTGCCCTCCTCCCAGCTGTAGCCGACGCAGTCCAGCCTGGCCCAGCACATCTCGCAGCAGTCCCCACGACTCCTGTTCCCATGCTCTGCCAAATCGGAGCCGTAGTAGCCGCGCATTTGCTCTCCTTGCTGGCACTGCGAGCCGCCTTCCCAATCTACAACTCTTCTTTGTGACCTAAGCAATCTATGAGTGATGGGGAAAAGGACCTGGGTAGTGTCCCGGGAGACTGCCGCTGAGGAATCCTTCGACGGGGAGTCTGGGGCCCATGAGAGCGTCTTTGAGGAAGCAGAGGCCGCTCTCCACGCTGTACTCGTAGCCGAGGCAGCCTGCCACGTCCTCACACGCCCGGCAGCACTGCAATCATATCTCAAACATAGCCTCAGCTGAGGAAATCGTAAATGTAGCAACTCAATTACTCAAACCGAGAAAGAAGGTGAAAAATAATCATCGAACATCCTCTGCAGTGATGTTGAGTGGCTGTCCAATGAGAGCGCCGCCTTGAAAGCGGACGTTGAGCTCACTGGTGCAGGCCTCGTAGGCCTTCTTTGCTGTCGTTGTGGGCTCCGCCTTCGCTTCTGCTTCGGCTGCCTAAATATCAAGTTGGATTGCATCATAGATTTATGAACTTCCAATTTAAATTTTATAAATTTATTCAAAACTTCTAATTTAACATTTGATTTATAAATCAATCATGAGATTCTAATTTATAATAAAAATTTAGTTTTCTAAGATTATATACTACAAAAGATAAGTGATGCTGGTCACCTTTGGCTCCTGGAGCGAGGTGCTCTTCTCGACGGGAGCCTTCATCTGTGACGTAGTGGCCTTATCGATGCCGGCCTGTAATGAGAGCGATAGCTATATGGAGTCTGCAAGAGAAGAAGGGATGCCTTCATTAGGGTGCTTGAGGCTTTCATCCTCGCTGGCTCCACGGTAGAAGTAGGCGATCTGGAAGCCTCGGGAGGTCCTTCGTCCTGCCTGCCAGCTGTGTTGGAGGAGCTGATCTCATCGACGAAGGTATCGGATGAGGTTGCAGGCAGGCTGGATGCCGGTTTTGAAGTCCTGCCATCTTCCGTCTTCAGCTCCGTTGAAGGAACTTGCTCAGTAGTCGATTCGGCTTCTGGTGCCAACCCTGCAAATAGTAGGGTAGATTGATTGGTGAAGCAAATAAAACCTGGCGCCTGGTTCTCTTTAGCAAGAGTGGAGGTGGTTGAGGGCTTGTTGGTAGATCCCGCAGTTTCCACTGCTATCTCTGCGGGTGTCGTAGGCTTCTCTGTCTCCTTCTGGTCTTCTTTGCTTGGCTTCTCTGTCTTCTGGTCTTCTTTGCCTGGCTTCTCTGTCTTCTGGTCTTCTTTGCCTGGCTTCTCTGTCTTCTGGTCTTCTTTGCTTGGCTTCTTGGTCTTCTGATCTCCTTTGCTTGGCTTCTCTGTCTTCTCCTTCTCGTCGCCCGAACTGACTGCATCCTCGCGGCCGCTGGTTGCGTCCAAATGGGGCGTTGGCTGCGCCTTCGCCACAGTCTCTAACTGGATTGTTGATTCTGGACCAGTCATCAACGTCGTCTCCTTTGATGTCGTAGGCTCCTTTTCCGCCGATGTCTTTGTCGTCGTCTTCGGCTCAACCGTGGTCTTAGGCTTCGTCGTGGTCTTTGGCTTCATCGTCGTCTTTGGTTCAAGGGTAGTCGTAGGCTTCATCGAGGTTTCTGTCATCACTGTAGCCTCCTCTGCCTCCCTCATAATGGCCGGTTTTGAGGTAGTTGTCTCCGCCTTTGTTGCTGGCTCTGGCTCCATTGATGTTTCTGGTTCCATCGTTGGATTCATGGTTGTTGGCGTCTTTGTTTTCGCTACCGTCGTTGGCTTCATCGATGTTTCTGTCATCGATGTACTTGGGGCGATTGTTGCATTGAGGGACTCTTCTGGCTCCACTGCTGTCACCAGATTCGTTGTTGTCAAGGGCTTTGTTGTCGTTGCTGGCTTCATCGTTGTCTTTGGCGTCGTCGTGGTAGTTTCTGTCTGCATTTTGGTGGTCTCTGCCTCAAAAACTGTCGCTGGTTCTGCTGTGGTTTCTAGATTCGTAGTCAGTTCTCTCTTTTTCGTCGTGGTTTCTTGCTTTGTCGTTGTCTCAATATTCTGTGCCGTTGTTTTAGGCTCCGTGGTCATCTCTTCCTTCATCGTGGTAGCTTCTGCCTGTGGTGTTGTTGGCGGTTCCTTCTCCACCGTAGTTAGCTTTTTCGTTGTTAGCTCTGTCGTTGGTTCTGGGTTGCTTGTCGCTGCTTGCTTTGCAGTCGTTGTAGGCTTCGTTGAAGTGGCCGGCTTGGTTGTAGTCTCCAGCAGCTGCATAGGCGTAGAAGTTGTCGTAGTTGGACGTAGAGTGGTTGGGCCCTCCGTGTTTGCTGCTGGTGTGGTGGTAGACGTAGATGAGGTAGATTGCGGTGCAGTGCTGGTTTTTGGCTCCATCGTTGTGGTGGTGGTTGGAAGCGGCGTGGTTGATGGCTTAGTTGAAGTGGTGGCAGGTAGAGTGGTAGAAGTGGAAGTCGGACGTGGCGTTGTAGTCGTCACTGTTGTCGGCGCTGCCGTCGTTGTTGTAGTCGTCATTTTTGTCGATGCGGCCGTCATTGTTGTTGACGTCGTAGCTGTTGTCGTCGTCGTTGCTGTGGTCGTCGTTGTTGCTGTCGTCGTGTTGGAAGCAGCCACCATTCGCAGCAGTGCAATCTCTGAAACGTTCTAAATAGGCCGTTTGCCAGTAAAAGATTGGATGGCAACCATCGCTGTACTGGCACATTGGTCGGAGAAGGGTGGTGTTGTACTGCGCTACCAGTGTACCAGTATCTGAACCGGCAGATATTGACCCTAGGCTTCCTTTGTCGATTTTCATGGTTGTTCCAGATTCTTCTTTCGTGTAAATCCCTGCAAGGCCCAATGCTTTTTCACTTAGCTTGCTTAAAAGGCATAACTTTTAGTGCCATTGGGCAGAGTCCACATCCAGCTACCTTGCTCCAGTTCCAGATTCACCCAGAACTCTTCGGTGCTCTGCAAATGATCCCTGCTTTGACAAAGCCAGTGCAGAGTAACTGTGACCTTGACGGCGCCAGCGATAGCTTTTGCCGCAGCTTGGGTGTAGGGGGCTGCGAGGACGCCGCCGGTGCTTTGGCAGAAGGCCTGAGCCTCGGCGAAGTTCAAGAGCTGCTTCGTGAAGGCTCCGATGAAGCAGTCGTTGGCCAGCAGCGTTTTCTGATTCCCATCCAGGTCGTTGTCCGGCCAGGCCTCGCACACCGCTTTCCCTGCTCACTCTCTCAGGCTTCCACTTTACGCCCTCTGCGACCAATTAGAGGCAGGAACCGGAGGCAGGGAACTGGCAAAGCGGCCAGTGTTTGTAGGTCGTAGATAAATCGTGGAGGCAGCTGCTCACGCAGTCCCCATACACTGCTCCATCGTTTTCAACGTTTTCCTCCGTGTCTGATCCAACCTTGGCGTCATTCGGATTCCCAGGCATCCAGTGCTCCGCCGCTGCTGACAAAGTGGGCAGATAAAATGCTGAAGGGGCCAGGAAAGAAGGCAGACCTGGCACTTCGCTGCCGTCCGCCAGCTCCCAGTACCAGCCCATAGATGGGCTGCTTTGGTCCGCCTTCTGAGCCAGATTCAGCCAGTAGTACTGCAAAAGAAGGCTGACTGCCTCAATGCGGCAGACAGGTAGGATAGAACCTGTTTGTCCAGTCCAGCCTGAAGCCAGGTCTGCAGCTGGGCGGTGTAGGGAGCGGCAAGGCTCCCGCCCAGGCCTTCGCAGTAGGCCAGTGCATCTGTCTTCGTCATGTCTGAAGCCGGAGCGTTGAAGCAGGACCCGTCGGCCACCAGCAGAGGCCCCGCTTCTGCAGGCGCTTCTACTCCCACGCAGGCCGCTGCCACTGCAGAGTTCCAGTTAAAGCTGGGCAAGGAGGAGGGGTAACAGCTAACAGTCAGCTGCTGAGAGCGGTCCCATCGTCGTCACCACCACCACTGCAATCCGCTTAGGTTGGGCAATGTGATTGCTGGAAAGGTGGGTGGCAAAAAGCGTGGAAGGGGTGCTAACCTGGGTAGAATTCGCAGACAACGCCTTTGGTGTTGTGGCATTCGGTGTCCGCCCATTTGCCGTCCTTCTTGTACACGATGCAGAGGTCGTCGCGGCTCCCGTCCCCCTTGTGCCGCTGGTCCAGGTTGTAGCTGGTCACGTTGAAGCCCACTTGCTGGCTGTGGATTTTCAGTCCCTCCTCGTCCATATCCATGAGGAAGAGCTCCGCCTGGAAGCCTCCCAGCTCTTACAATCTGAAGAGGAAGAGAAGATGAGGAGAAGGACGGGGGTGGCGGCAGCTTTGGAAGGATCCAGCTCCGAGGCTGCGTGATGTCGTACTCCGATCCAGTAGTCGTTGCTGTCGGGGTTGGCGCCGAGGATGAATGCGGCCACCTCCGCGCTGTCCGGCCAGGCCATGCGGACGGCGAACCCCGCTGGTGGTCTCACGGCCTTGCAGTCCTGCATTCCGACACCCCTGCAGAGAAGATGCCAGTGAGCAGAGGGAGAGGGGGCAAAGAGGCTGGCACCAGGAGCGGCTGTCGGTGAGGTGGAAGAAGCAGCGCTGCTGGCTGCTCAGCCAGGCTGAATTGGGCTGAGCGTGGCAAGCTGCCATATCCGTCGGGAGGTCCGGAACGCAGGCAATGATGTCGCCGCTCTGCGGAGTACCGCCTCAAAGACAGCGTTTGAGCTGAGGATTGAATGGGAGGAATAGGGACTGGGCAGGATCTCGCAGATGTTGTTGATGTTGAGGCTGTCGCAGGACTCTGCCATCAGGGCACCACCATTCCTCTTCATCACAAAGCAGATGCCGCCTTGGCCCTGCAGGCCGAGCGCGTTCTTCGCAGGCGCTTCCACGCAGGCCAACTCCGAGCTCCCGTCCATCCCGTCGCGCCACGTTGCCGAGTTCTAATGTATGGGAAAACTGGGCTAAGGGAACAGCAATGAGCAACGATGTCTCTTTTTGTTCGATCAAAGATTATTTTGCATTATGGCCTAGTCTGGACCAGATCCAAGGGGTCGCTGGAGTAGGCGCTGATGCGAAGGCCCAGCCAAGCCTCCATTGCTCCCGAATCGCCCAGCAGAGCCTCTCCGATGACCAAGGCCTCAGCATCCATCAGATGCCCCATCCGGGAGCGAAAGCTCCCCAGCTGCACTATCTCGCTGGCCTCACCCTGGCACTTACTCCACCCGTCCGTCCTGCCAGTGGCCCATCTTTCGCTCCCCTAGGCTGCACTGAAGTTGAGGCCCACCATTTGCTCTGGCTTCCGGAGAGGAGGAAGCAGGAGCCGATGGTGGAATGGAAACGGCCGCCCTTCGCTGCACACCAAGTCTCCAGCCTGCCCGGCGTGAAGTTGCGCGGGCTGCCCTCCATTGGCTCCGTCTCTGCCCATCCCAACCACACCTTTGCCTCGCTCAAAAGAAGGAGAGTGAAATGACCGGCGATGAACTCGCAGACGAAATTGTTGGTGTCGCTGCATGGTTTGCCCTGGAATACGCTGCCCGACTTGAGCCGATAGCAGATTTTCGATTCCCCGTTCGCATTGTGGTCTGGTGGGGTGAAGAGGTTGTTGGAGTGCATCACCTCTCCACCCTCCCCATCCATCCAGGCCGTGTCCGCCTGTACTCTCACTCCCATCTCTATACCCTCCTCAACTGCGAGAAGGGCAAAATGAAAACGATTGTTTCTCCCAGTCGGAACTTCTGCAGACCGATCCAAGCATCAGTGCTGGGCATGGCGGCGGCTATGTCCCCTCCGTCCACGTGGGCCAGACGACCGCGGACGCCCTGCCCAGTCCAGGCCGCACTCTCCTGCGCCTCCGTCACGCAGAACGAGAACGCCTCCGCCCTTACAATCCACCCGCCTTGCTCACAAAAGAAAGTCTTTCAAAGAACCAGGCACCAGGTGAGCTGCCTATCCGTGTAGGTCACGAAACAGGCCTTCCTGTTCCTGTAGTAGTAGTTGTCGTTTTGCGCTGTGAAGCTGATGCTGCACCGGCTCTTGATGTTGTTGCCGGTGACGCCTAGTCCTGAGAACATTTTCAGCTGCTATAAAGCCTAGTATGGCGGCAATTGTACCATAAAGGAGCAGAAAGAAGACCCGTAAGAGCATCACACCACTTCACCGTTACCTACCAGGTCTTCTGACAGTAGGAGGAGGAGTCACTGTTGGTGCTCTAGGCGCCGAGCAACAAAGCCATTGGGAAGAGGCCCGGTGGGCTCCTCCTAATCGGCCCCAAATCGCTGCCTGAACACCCTCAATTGCCCTCCACCTCCAGCCCTGCTTCTAATCACTGCTTCCCCCGGCTCTGTGTTGGAGAGGGAGCTTCGCTTGAGTCAGCAGAGCACGTGAAGGTGAGATGTTTGCTGCAGTGCATTTCAACTGAAATGATGTTGTAAAATGCCAGTTTGTGATTGCTTGTAAAACACTGAGCGTAAATCTCAGTGAGCTAGCCTACGACAATTTAAATACCTGTTTCATTTGCGCAAACAACTTTTAATCGAAAGCCAAATGAAGAATCATATAAATTCATCTTACCTAAAATTCATGTTCCGAAAAAATATTTTTCAAGACACGCCTTTTCATGAGTGCATACCCTTGGAATTACTTCATTATACCGGTGTCTTCAGTCTTTTTTCCAAATTCCACTGTCATTGTTTGCAACATTCCAACCTTTTATTCCCTCTCTGTGGGCGCTCCCCTGTTTTCCCTGACTTGAGACGAAAACTTGTTGGTCTTCTTGTGTAAACAGTATGGCAAACGGTGCCGCCTAAAAGCGAGCTATACAACTTGTTGCAACGTCAAATCTGGTGTTTCATGGAATGGAAACAATTGCAGTACCATCTGTTTCGTTAGGAGCGCATTCATGGCCTTTTTTTCATCCTATCCAATCAGAAGAAACAAAACCGGTAAGATTGTCCAAAGAAGCTCAGGATAGATTTCGCCAGTTCTTCAACTGTCGCCGCAAAAGCCCAATTGAAAAACGAAAAATACGTGCGAGAACAAATTGGAAGCTTAGCTTGGTAAGTAGAGGCATATATGGTGTGGCTAGTGGAATAGGAGTAGGATCGCTTGGGATGTTTCGGATGGCTTGAGATGGGAAAAGGAAGGCAGGCTGTCGTCTACTTGACGTGGACAGCCTGTAGCTCGATGTCTCCGTCGATGGCCAGAGACACTCCATCGTCCGGTCCCGCACGGTGCGCAAAGGTGCAGAACATCTGCCCGTTTACGAACACCTCCAATCACCTCCTTTCATGTGTCTTTCATACTTTTTCCATTTCAGCATTTATTTCATTCTTATTCATTGAAAGCAGAAAATGCAGCTTTGACTGAATTTGAGAAAAATAAAGCAAATAACCTGGTAGGAGTAGCTTTCGTTGACGATGATGATGTCGAAAGCCAGCTTCTTGTCGAAGGGGAATTTGCCCTCTCGCTCCTCCTTGCCCCACTCATCCCCCAGCTGGGCGTTGCGCACCTAGGGAAGGTGGGGTGATAGGGTTCTGGAAAGAGAGGGGGGCTAAAGGGGGGATGCTTACGACAGCCTTCTCGTTGAAGCGCGGGTTGAAATGGAGGATGATGTTGCCGGCGGCGTCGAGGATGTTGATGTGGAAGCGCGTGACGCCCTTGTCCTCGGGCACGCCGGAGACGTAGAGCTTCTTGCCCGCCTTGAACCCGCCCGTCACCTCCGCCTGGTACGGCACCGGGTAGTACTTCCCGCCCCTAAAATCCTCCCCTCCACTGCCTCCCAGACCTCAACGAAACAGCTGAAAAGGGAAGAACCAGCTGACGTTGTGCAGATCCATGGCGCCGTCGATCATGAGGTGGTTGATGGCGGAGAGGGGACTGCGGTAGTCGAAGGTGCAGAGCTCCTTCTGGTCCACGAAGATCTCGAAGTGGTTGTCGTGGCAGCGGATGCGCACCTGGAACTCCTCCCCCGCCTTCAGTCGCAGCTTCTCCCGCTCCTCCTTCTGCCTGCATCCTCTTCTCTGTCTCCTCCTCCCCCTGCCTATTGAAGGACAGGAAATGCTGCACCATTCCCCCTGGAAGGTGTTCAGGACCCACTTGCCCTCCTTGGGGCGAGCGTTGAGGTGCAGCGCCGTTCCGCTCTCACAGGTCGGGCCCTCCAGCAGGTTGATGGAGAACCTCCAAGTTGAGCAGGGCTGCTAGCGTCAAAGGCTAGACGAGAAGGGCTGAACGAAACTGTTCCTCTCCTTCCTTGAGGACGCCTTTGATGACCACAGACTGGCCAGGCGTCACACCACCGCCTTCCAGCTTCGACAGATACGGCATCGGCTGCAGAAATACACTCCTTCTTCCATATGCATTCATATTCACACTCTTCTTGAATGGAGCAAATAGGACTCTATTTAAACAACAGTTGCGTAGACTGCAAAAACTAACCCAGTGCTCCGTACGCGGCTCCATCTTGGCTGTCTAGGGCTCGTAGGCTCTGTGAAGAAGGGCCTTGAGTCTGCCGGGGCTCCTCTGTCAAAGTCTGCCTACAAAGAGGGGTCTCTGGGCTTTGAAGGGCTGAGTGGGTGGGTTGAGAGAGAGAGCGGATGGGGGAATGGGAAAGAGGGGGCGGATGAGAGGGGGACGGCTGGCGGCAAATACAGCGCTGCACTGTGCGCCCAGGGACTAAAGGATGGAGGCGGGGATGTGGGGTGAGGCGGGAACTGGAAACTCCCCTCCCTCCCAGCCGGGGTATAGGGGCAGGCGAAAGGGAGAGGGCTGGGCACTGTCGGGGGTGTAGGTGTGGCCAGGGAGGGGAGAGGCTCTGTGTACCGCCTGCCCCTGCCTCTACCCCCGTCCCCCCTCCCGCCACACACCTACCTGCAGCAAAAAAAGACTACTCGGGTTGGGGGAGGGAGGCCCCAGATGCGAGGCGTTTGTGCTTTACGGCCGGCGCTGATGTGAAATGGCCTTTGCACACCCTCCCTGCCTCCCTGCTTCAGCGCATACCAAGGACCTGACTGGCACAGAGAGGATGGCTGATTCATGGCCTCTGCACTTGTTGCTGCCCACTCGTTCTCACTCCCTTGCAGGGTTGCAATGATTGTGCAAATATCTGAGTCAAAGGCAAACATGACGAAGTTTGATGACTCTAGTTATGGTGGCAAACAATGGAATGCAACTAAATGGAGTACATATTCTGTGGGCACATTTGAAGCTAGAGGTGTAAGGCCAAAGAATCGAGTCTATGAGGTTTTGGCGCTGAGAAAAACGTCAATGGCGGCGGTGGTGGCCTTGAGCGCCTTCATTTCCATGGGCAGCAGGACGAGACCATGCCAGGCGCAGAATCCAATCACCAGTGACAGCAGGAACCGCCCTGGGATTGCCTACAAAATTTTGCTATTGCTTTGAATCCTTTAACAAAATGGCCCGATTGTGCCAAAGTTTTTCTGCTGCAGCTTTTTCGGTGAAACAATGTAAAGAAAACAATTAGATGATGTGGGTCTTGAAAAAAAGTGCTCACGAAAATTGTCCAAAAATTTCACTCACCACCTTAGCTTTCAAACATTCGACAAACTGGCACAATCGTGAAAAACTTCCTGCTGCAGCTTTTTGTTCAAAAACTCTAGAAAAGCCAATGACTGTGCCTTGAGATAGAGTGCTCACGAAAACAGCAAAGCCGGGTATCTCCAGCTCCATGTTGATGGTGTAGATGGCGGCCGTGATGAGCGCCACCGCTGCACCCAGGAACAACAGCCGGTCCGAGGCTGCCCGCTCCACTCCCTCACTCATCAGCTTCACTGCCTGACCAGCCAATCATTCTATCACTTTTCACCTCACTTCACTTTTCGCACTTTTTAGCAGCATAAATAAGATACCTGCTATGGAAGGCAAAAATTTTAGAGAAACAATAAGATAATTCGTTCCAAAGCTTAACAGAAGTGAAGTGATCACACAAATTCTAAAGTTTTGAAGATTTATCTTCTTCATCAGTAAAATATGATTTCTGACACTTGTCAGAGCGAACTATTAAATATCGCTAAATAAAAACTTAAGACAGCATTTCTGAAAGACTCGAGAGGGACCATTCCACTTTGGAAAAAAGGAAGTTTCTCCGATACGAATGACTTTGTGCCAGCATCTAAGGCAATATAGTTGTCATCTCTGTGCCAATAGTCGTTTCCGGAAAAATGGTTTTCTTGACTTGATATGAGCACTTTTGTAACATGCACTTTTTTGGTACTCTGAAACCTGCAATTTCAGTTTTTTGAAAATTTTGTTTAAGAAATTTTCGATAATTGTGGACTATTATATATCAATCGAAAGGTAATTTGGAGCTAAAAAGGGTGGTTTACTTCGATTTTGACAAAAAGTTGTCAAAAAACCGTAATTTTGAAAAATCGAAAATTTCGACTTTTCAATTTTGGCACAAAAAAACTGATAGCTCAATTGTGAGTGGTTCTGCCAAGGGGTAGACCATACCCACGTTAAAATTCAGGTTCTTGTGAACATTTTGGTATATAATTCGTTGGCATTTGGTTTGACCGACTCGATAAATTTTTCAGTTGAAAATTTGCACTCACTGATTGGCCCTATGTTAAAGCATAGGCAAAATTTTCGGAAAAAATTTTTTGTCTCAAATTTTGATTTTTACTGCCTAAATATCTTCTTTAGGGTCCAATACACCCCACTGTCACATTTGTTTCTTTTGTTTTTCTTCAAAATGGGTCAATCCTGAATCAACTATTTCCTATGCTTAAGCATAGGCCAGCTTAGGCTTCTCTCCCATTTCAGCAAATTAGGCCCACAACTCAACTAAAACTTAATCAAATTCACCATTCTTTTTTTTCACAGAAAGCCCATAATCATTTTTCTTTAATTGAGACTAAATACAGCTGTCTGTAATGAACCAGGGTTTCATGGTGCTGAATCATGTGACCAAGAGCTGCTTGCAGCCTAAGAGGTGTGTGCTAAAAAAATTAAGTGCCATGAAACCTGTGTACAATTTTCACATCTTTTTTTGGGACCATAATGATGACAAAACAGTTGGACTTTCTGTGAAAAAAAAGTTTGTTGAAATTAGAGGACATTTAACTGATTTATGACCCAAAAACTTATTGAATGGGAGAGAAGCCTAAGCTGGCCTATGCTTAAGCATAGGAAATAGTTGATTCAGGATTGACCCATTTTGAAGAAAAACAAAAGAAACAAATGTGACAGTGGGGTGTATTGGACCCTAAAGAAGATATTTAGGCAGTAAAAATCAAAATTTGAGACAAAAAATTTTTTCCGAAAATTTTGCCTATGCTTTAACATAGAGGGCCAATCAGTGAGTGCAAATTTTCAACTGAAAAATTTATCGAGTCGGTCAAACCAAATGCCAACGAATTATATACCAAAATGTTCACAAGAACCTGAATTTTAACGTGGGTATGGTCTACCCCTTGGCAGAACCACTCACAATTGAGCTATCAGTTTTTTTGTGCCAAAATTGAAAAGTCGAAATTTTCGATTTTTCAAAATTACGGTTTTTTGACAACTTTTTGTCAAAATCGAAGTAAACCACCCTTTTTAGCTCCAAATTACCTTTCGATTGATATATAATAGTCCACAATTATCGAAAATTTCTTAAACAAAATTTTCAAAAAACTGAAATTGCAGGTTTCAGAGTACCAAAAAAGTGCATGTTACAAAAGTGCTCATATCAAGTCAAGAAAACCATTTTTCCGGAAACGACTATTGGCACAGAGATGACAACTATATTGCCTTAGATGCTGGCACAAAGTCATTCGTATTGGAGAAACTTCCTTTTTTCCAAAGTGGAATACCCCTCATATAGACTATCTCGAGTCTATCGGATTCTGCGTCTTAAATAAATGTAAGATGTTTAGAGAAACCTTTTGGAGATTCGCCCGGCGCTCTACGGAGACAAACTCGCCGGCCGCTGCCACCGAGTTCACGCGATTCAGGCCAGCTGCAATGGCACATTTTCATTCCTTTTAGTCAAGGGACTATTTCATGTCATGTGCCTAATCATTTGGTGTTGACGATGCTGGGGACTGATGGAAAGTGCTCTTTGGACAAAGGCAAAAGGATGCAAGCGATGACTGCATGCTTCAATATTGTGCTTCAATGGAGTTGGCTGGCATTGGACGGCCGTAGATCAACGAAGCCGATTCAAAGAAGAGACAGGGAAGCCCTAACTTGAACTTACATGATTCGCGGCCCAAGGATGCTTGAAGATTATAGCCTGATGCTTGGGCAGAATGTAGGCTTCTTCAAGCTGGGCTAATAATAGGCGAAAATGGCACAAACCGGAGAGGGCGGCGATTTGGACGCGAAAATCGGCCTCAATGGCTTGGTGGTCGGAGATGTCCAGCTCCTCGTGCTCTGGCACTTTGTCCACCATCACTTCGCATCGCTCCACATTCATTTCCACGTCTGCAGGCAACAACTCCTCTCTTTCTCTGCACTCTAACGCGTCATTAAAGTGATCCTATTCAAACTGACTTGTGAGTTTCTGAACAAGGCAACAATGTATCCAAGAGCAACAATGCTAATCGAAAATGATCTTTGTTTCAAAATACCGTAAAAATAGTTTCTTCGTCAGCATACTTCGAATGCGGATGGAACAATATAATTCCATAAAATTCGAAATGGGAGAGACGAACGGTCCTTGTGATTGTAGAGTATGTAGTCGATGCGTTTGCCTTGCGGGCAGCGCTGGAGATCGCCGCGAAAGCCGTAGAGATTGGAGGGGCGATCGCAGGTGGTACCTTCGTCATTCTCCTCCCCTTCCTTCTACCATGCCCAACACCTTTGCCTTATCCGATTCATAGGTCTATCAAATGGGGCTCACCCGAGGCCTGTAGAGCCAGGCATCATGGAGGCGGGCGTTTTCGATGATGACCTGCATGCCGATGTCTCCAGGCTCCAGGTTCAGGTCCCCGGCGAGGATGGCCAGATCCGCGCCCGCCGATGTGTGGCCCATGAACCTTCAGTCATCTTTTCTCCTTTGCTTCTTTTCGCTGAGAGGCAGTCAACGGACCTGGCTAGCTCCCAGGCTTGGACGAGGCGGTGTGGGTGGTAGAGGTCGTTCTCTCGATCGTACTCTGCGTGCAGCTGCAAGCCCGGGAGCTGCTTTGAGGTTTTGAGGTATTTGAGGGCAAGGGTACATGTGAGGTGTAGACGTTGATGACGGTGGAGCCGCGGCGAATTTGCACCATGCCCACAACTTTGCCGCCGAACCAGTCGCCTCTAAAACTTCCAGCCTTTTCTTCCACTAAACGGAAGGCAGGGAAAAGAAGGAGTTGAACCTGTGAATATGATGTGCAAAGCCATTGAGGGAGTATCGGTGCATCAATGAGTCCACAATTGGCCAGGCACTCAGAATGCAGCAGCCGCTCCCATTGAACCCGCTGTGGAAATAGTAAGAATAGGGCAGGCTTTCCTTCGCCATCGTCGCAATCAGCTGGTAATCTTCTTCGCTCCAAACCTGGAGATTGGGAGTTGAAAGGTGGAAAAGCTGATTAAGCTGAGTGGAACCTCTTGAAGCGTGACAATGTGATAGGAGCCATGAGCAATTTTCTTTGCGATGGCCTGCATCCGCTCCCTCCGATCCTTGCTCCCGATTGGGTGCGGAAACGGAATGCCCCTCAAAGTTTTCAAATATTCACCCATTTTGCAAAATATCTATTTATTTTCCGTTCGTTGTTGTTAGCTCATTCTAAAGCAATTTTTTGTTCGGAATTTTTGACTTACCAGCAATTGAGGGTGAGCACACGCAGAAGAAAGTCCATTTCGAGGCTTCTACGGCGGCAAAGTGCTGGAATATCTAGGTCCTTGTCGCCATGACAAAAGCGGGCAGGGGCAGTTCTTCAAAGCTGCTCCGACTGTTGGCAGAGCAAGCAAACTGCGCACTTAGGCTGAAAGCATGCCCCGGGTCTCGCGGTCTGCAGAGAATACGTACAAAAAGCTCTCAAGGCACCCTCTGGGCGCCCATGGGGCCTCAGCGGAGGCCATTAGAAGCCCTGGCGCTTAGGCTGGGGCAGGCAGAGCCATGCCCGGCACCCTTCGCTTCCTTGTCTTTGCTGCTCTACTAGCTGCACTAGCCGTCTTGGCCAAGCCTCCTGAAAAGTTAGTTTTTGCTGCTTTTTTTGCAAATCCACGATTCACTATCATTTATTTTGAAATATTTATGATAGCTTTGTGCGGCAGCTTCTTGGTGCTGCTATGAAAAATTTTCGGGCCACAAGCAGCTTATGCCGTTGCTATAATTTTCGGGCCTAACATTATAGCTTGCGTCACGAAAACATTGACCAGAAACAGAAAACCTTCCTATTGATCTCAGCTAATGAGCTAATCAAAAACGAAGCAGGAGACAGCTTTTTTGAGGCCTGATGCTCCATCATCGCTGAGGCAGGAGCTGCGCTTGAAGCGTCAGCAACTGCGTCGCCTCAAAGCTGAGGTCATGCAGCTACAGCGCAGCATTCGCCCTCCTGCCTCCGGCACCCAACAGACGGAGACGGACTCTCCTGGCCAGCGCTTCAAGGTCTGTTCCTTCCCCGTTTGCTTTTTAGGCTATCTATCGTTCAATCCAGTAAGCTTCTTGAAATTATCCACAAAAGATTGTTCCAAATGATTCATAAAATTATTAAAATTGATTAAAATGGTCAACTGGAAATAGTTCAGGCAGAAAATTAAGGCTCCAGTAGGGTGGGATTGGATTGCAGAAGCGGCAAGCGAAACGGCTCTGGCGTCGGCGCGTGATGTCGGAGTTGCGAAGACTCAGACGGCAGCTGGACTCCCGACCGAAGGCCAGCCGTAAGGTCCGCCCCCAATCCCCGCTCTACTCACCCGATTCTCACCCACCTTTGTCCCCTCTTCAGACCAGAAAAAAGAAGGGACGTCGAGGCAAGCGCAAGCGGAAAGCCAAGAGACCAGCAAGACCCCAGTCGACGTTCCTGGCTAGCGATCTGAAGCAGCAGGAGGCCCAGTACAAGGTAAATCTTGATTGGACCGCCTCCAGACTTACATAGGGTCCCATCAGTTCATCAAGCTTCATGGCAGAGAAAGCCTTGAGTTGAAATGAAGAATGGACTAGGTCGTTGCTCAGCATTTGCTGCCTCTTTCTGAACGGATGACAAAGTTTTTTTTCGGGGAACTCAGTTGTATGCTAAGGTGAAAAGGTGTTTTATGCTGAGGCCATTACATTTCAATGCTTGATCTGGCGCTTACTGTGTGTGTGTGTGTGTGTGTGTGTGTGTGTGTGCTCGGCTAGCTAAGCCTTGGAATAACAAGGTTTTATCGCTATGGTGAAAAGATGTTTTATGCTGAGGTCATTACATTTCTTAAATGCTTGAATGCTCATAAATGCTCTTTCCAAAATGTCAACGCATCTAGGTTACCTCCTCCATGCTCGGTGACCAAAAAAATCCTTTAAAACAACACCCCCCCCCTCAACAAACGTACCTGCCAAAATGAGCGGATTTTAATGAAAAACCAGCGATTAATGGTTTCTATTTTACATCTATTTTGGTTTTTGCCCTATCAAAAATTCCTCAAGATGTCATCATGACAGCCAAGCAAAATTCAACTGATTTCATGAAAAAAATGGTTTATGGATGTTTGAATTTTTGAAACATCAAGTTTAGTTTTTGTTCAAAATCAGGAAATAATAAAAATTTTCAAAATTCCTTAAAGCAGTTTCAAGATATCACACGACAGACTTTGAAAAACCAAGGCCAGGCAACAAACAGGGGCAGTGGGGACTGACTGGCTTTTAGTGTGTAGGCTGGGACTCCCTTTAGCGTGGGGGGGAGTGCATGCAGCGGACACTGACTACTATTAGCATTCCTTCACACTTCCCTTTCCATCGCCCAAATTTCACTCATTTTCCTATTTTGCATCCCTTCATGCCTTAAAAAAAAAAAAAAAAATATAAAAATTTTAAAAAAACAACAATCAAAAATTGGATGAGCAAGCAAGTTTCAAAGTGAAAAATGACCAAAATTGAGAAGACTTTCCTCCTCCTTAAAAAAACAACCAAAAAAAAAAAAAAAAAAAAAAGGCTAGCCAGGCCTTGGAATAATAATAAACAAATAAAATTTACAAACAGAAAACAAAGTAAAAATGCATCAGAAACTATATGAACCAAACCGCTTTGCAACTCTTAGATGCAGGAGGCATAGTTTTGAGAGATCGAAGCTGGAAGCGGCGTTGGCGCTGTCCCGGAGCGGCGGCGCCAACTCCAGCTGCGCTGGGCACCAGAGCTGTCGACCGGGCTTCTGCTGTCACCAGGGCCAGCCAGCGCTCTGCCGTCGTCACCTCCTCCCTGAGGGCAGCCTCTGTCGAGTTACTTTCCTCTTTCCAAAAAGTACTCCAAGTGCTGGCCAAACACCAGAGTTACGCAAAGAAAATTATGCGTACATCTTTCGCTGTGCTCGCTAGAAGGAAAAACTAAGAGAAGTTTGATCTAGAAAGCGCTCATGGATGGAAAGCAAAATACCAAAGCTTATTCCTGACGTTTACTGTTTTTGCCCCAGGCAAGATTGGAGAATAGAAGGCGATGCGGTTGCAGGGGAGCTGTGAGTGCTTGGCAGGGCTGCAGTGCTATGCGGCTGCCTTGCCCCAGGGCACCAGCGGGCACTGCAAGGAGGCGGCTACCATGGATGGACTCACCGGTCGCTACCTGCACCCCCAGGGCCTCTTCCCTCCTTAGGACACACCTTACCTGCATTCCCTATACTCTACTCGCCTGAGCTTTTGTGATCTCCTCTAGTTCATTGGTCGCCGTCCTGAGCTTTGCTGTGGCTTCAGGCTTCTAGGTGAGTCGAAATGGTCGAGATTGTGGCTGGAATATGCGTGCTGGCATTTGTGTTTGTTGCAAAACAATCTTTGGATGGATCTCAATGCTCGATTCTTACTCCAACAACGTTTGTGCTATTTATCGTCCCAATTCTGGGCAAATGGGCAATGTCAAACATGTTAAGCTGTGCTTCTGTCTGCTATTTCATCGTTTGCTTTGCAGTATTTTTGCTGATTCATTCCCATGGCGACGGCTTTCACAATGATCTCATGTGCTGTACATACCAAAGACTTTTCACTCTCGTCCATTGACTGGAACTCTTTTCACATTCCTTCTCACTGTGCGGCATCAATCTCATCAGTATTTGTCGTCTTCCCATGTCCGCAAGAAAGGAGGGAAGGAAAGAGAAGCTTCCAGAAGCCACCTACTCAATACCTACAGCCCCAAAGAAGGGGCGAGGGGGGGGGGGGGGGTGGGGCACTGAAGAGTGGCAAGGCTTCGCGAACATTCCCCAGACATATTCGCTCCCATTGGTCGCTTCCACTTGCATCCCACCACTCACAGGAGGCCAGCGAAAGCAGAGGCGACCAATCATAGCTGATGCGATGGGCAATCGACCAATGACGGTTGGTGGAAGGGTTCGAGAAGCTTCGCTAGGCCACGCGAGGGTTTCGTCAGCTCTCAGGGCCTATAAAGCAGAGCACCCAGGCCTATATTCTTCATTCGCAGACAAGAGGAGCCAACGAAGACTGATCCAGCAGCAACTTCGCTCTCAAGCCCTCAGCCCTTGCATCCAACTGGTTATCATCCCACTCGTTTGTGCAAAACCTAGCCTGGGTTGAGATGAGTCAGTCAGTCGTTTGGGAAAGATAGGATGCTTTGTCACCGGTATAGAAAGCAAAAGGTGATGAATTGCAGAACTTGGAAGGGAAGATGACGGAAGCAGAGAAGAAGGGCGAGATGATGGAGGAGGGAGAGGCGGAGACGTTCGCCTTCCAGGCGGAGATCGCCCAGCTCATGTCCCTCATCATCAACACCTTCTACTCCAACAAGGAGATCTTCCTCCGCGAGCTCATCTCCAACTCCTCCGACGTTAGCCCTCCCTCCTTTCCATTTCCACTATCATACTGGCTGCTTCAATGTTTCATTGGACCATATTGGTCTTTGTGAAGCCTTAGGGCCTCAGGTCATTGATGATACCCTTATCCGACACCTCTTATGAGCTCATCATGATTTCAATCCGCTAAGGCGGCTATCTGAGACCTAAGGATTAAGATTGCATTTGGCAAAAAAGGCTTTCAATGGGTTTGTGAAAATTGCTGATAGAAAGGAACTGCAGGCTTTGGACAAGATCCGCTACGAGTCGCTGACGGATCCGAGCCGACTGGAGGCGGAGAAGGACCTCTACATCAAGATCATCCCCAACAAGAACGACAAGACCCTCACCATCATCGGTTTGCCGCCTCTTTCTACCTAGTTTTCCCGGGTTTCATGGAGTGAATTAGAATTGATACCGTTATTAGTCATGACATCGAGGAGTGATTATTCACCTTAGACATCCGATAAGGCATGATGGAAAAACCTTTCCTGCTAAGTAGTATCTGACCTCGATTTCTACCTAAATCTCAAACTGGAATTCCTAATCAAGTAAAACTGCCAATCTCTAAATGGTCATGGGTTTTCAGACACCGGCATCGGGATGACGAAGGCGGACCTGGTGAACAACCTGGGCACCATCGCCAAGTCGGGCACGAAGGCGTTCATGGAGGCCCTGCAGGCCGGCGCGGACATCTCCATGATCGGCCAGTTCGGCGTCGGCTTCTACTCCGCCTACCTCATCGCTGACAAGGTTCCCCTCCCCTCCCTTCTCTCCCTCAACCTCCAACCCTGCCCTGCCTCAGGTGACGGTGGTGTCGAAGAACAACGACGACGACTGCTACCGCTGGGAGTCCTCCGCCGGCGGCTCCTTCACCGTCACCCCCATCTCCGGTTTGCCTTGTCTCACTTTGACCCGCCTGCTCATGCTTCGGATGTTTCATAGGAACATTAAGTAAATTAATTGCCCATTTAGACATACTGCAGTGATGCTTATCCTCTTTCGGGGCAGACCTAATCATGGTGTCAACCTTTTACACTGAGCAGTATATTTATTGAAATAAAAGTTGTTGAAGAATTTAAAGCAATTTAAATTAGAATTTTGACTAAAATTGGCGGAAAATGTGAGGCATATGAGCATTTCAGATCCGGACGTGAAGCGGGGCACGAAGATCGTGCTGACGCTGAAGGAGGACCAGCTGGACTACCTGGAGGAGCGTCGGGTGAAGGAGGTGGTGAAGAAGCACAGCCAGTTCATCGGCTACCCCATCAAGCTCCTCGTCGAGAAGGAGCGCGACAAGGAGGTCTCCGACGACGAAGAGGAGGAGGACAAGAAGGAAGAGGAGAAGAAGGTTACCCTCCTTTCATTCGCCTAGGTCTCAATGCTAGCTCAATGCGGGTAAATGATGATTTTTGGGAAATTAGAGTGACAAATAGCTGATCAATTGCCTAAGGGCAATAGTAGTAGATCTGAGACCTTCTTAGCTGAAATGGCGATAAAAAAAGTTCAATCGATTTTGGCAGCGATGATTTCTGGGATTGAAGGAGGGCGAGGAGGAGCCGAAGATCGAGGAGGTCGGCTCCGACGAGGACGAGGACAAGCCGAAGGACGAGAAGAAGAAGAAGAAGAAGATCAAGGAGAAGTACACGGAGGACGAGGAGCTGAACAAGCAGAAGCCCATCTGGACCCGCAACCCCGACGACATCTCCAACGAGGAGTACGCCGAGTTCTACAAGGTTCTACCCTTTTCCCCCTCCCCTCCCCTTTCCCATCCATCAAGAGCCATATCTGCAGAGCCTGACCAACGACTGGGAAGAGCACCTAGCCGTGAAGCACTTCTCCCTGGAAGGTCAGCTGGAGTTCCGCGCCCTCCTCTTTATCCCCAAGCGGGCCCCCTTCGACCTCTTCGAGAACAAGAAGATGCGCAACAACATCAAGGTCCTCCTCCCCTTCTACTCCTATGAGCTTAGTCGGAAGAAAGATGCTGATTGCAGCTGTACGTCCGACGGGTGTTCATCATGGAGAACTGCGAGGACCTGATGCCTGAGTACCTGAACTTCATCAAGGGCGTCGTGGACTCCGAGGACCTCCCCCTCAACATCTCCCGCGAAATGCTCCAGCAGTCCAAGATCCTCAAGGTTTCCTGCCGCCTTCCTCCACCCTTCCCTGCCCTGAAGAAGAGGGAAGCTGGGCTTGAAGGTGATCCGGAAGAACCTGGTGAAGAAGTGCATGGAGCTCATCGAGGAGATCGCCGAGGACAAGGACAACTACAAGAAGTTCTACGAGCAGTTCTCCAAGAACATGAAGGTTCGCTTTTTGTTTCTCCACGGCTACCTAGGTCTTTGATGCTTCACAAAAAGGGTAGGACAAATTATTTCGGTTAGCTTGATGCAAAATGATGAGAAAGTAACCGCCGTTTACCCGGCTGAGCCCAAGGGGTGTTGATGCCAATCAATAGTTACTCTGATTGCGTAGGAAAATTAAATTTGGGTTGTGTTTTGCCATTCATAGGTATATTGCAATCCACGAATAATATTGAAGTGAAAAGGGCAATGGTTGATTGCAGCTGGGCATGCACGAAGACAGTGTGCACCGAAAGAAGCTGTCGGAGTTCCTGCGCTTCTACACCTCCAACTCCACTGAGGAGCAGTGCTCACTGAAGGAGTACGTGGAGCGGATGAAGGAGGAGCAGAAGAACATCTACTACATCACCGGGGAGTCCAAGGAGGCCGTCGCCAACTCCGCCTTCGTGGAGCGCGTCCGCAAGCGCGGCTTCGAAGTCGTCTACATGGTGGACCCCATCGACGAGTACGTGGTGCAGCAGCTGAAGGAGTTCGACGGCAAGCAGCTCGTCTCCGTCACCAAGGAAGGCCTGGAGCTCCCCGAGTCCGACGAGGAGAAGAAGAAGCGGGAGGAGGACAAGGCCAAGTACGAGGCCCTCTGCAAGGTCATCAAGGACATCCTGGACAAGAAGATCGAGAAGGTCGTCGTCTCCAACCGCCTCGTCTCCAGCCCCTGCTGCATCGTGACCTCCCAGTACGGCTGGTCCGCGAACATGGAGCGGATCATGAAGGCCCAGGCCCTCCGCGACTCCTCCACCATGGGCTACATGGCCGCCAAGAAGCACCTGGAGATCAACCCCGACCACCCCATCATGAACCAGCTCCGGGAGCGCGTCGACAAGGACAAGAACGACAAGACCGTCAAGGACCTCGTCCTCCTCCTCTTCGAGACGGCCCTCCTCTCCTCCGGCTTCTCCCTCGACGACTCCGCCACCCACGCCTCCCGCATCTTCCGCATGATCAAACTCGGCCTCGGCATCGAAGAGGTACTCCTTCCTTCTTCTCCTATTCCCTTTCCTACCCTCAACCTCAACCTCTCCTACAGGATGAGGAGGAGCTGGTGGAGCCGGGTGTCTCCGGTGAAGGCTCCTCTGCTGCCACCGAAGAGATGCCGCCACTGGAGGGTGCTGAGGATGACACCGCCCGCATGGAGGAGGTCGACTAAGCCTCCCTTCCTTTGTCCCCTCTTCTTCCTACCTCCCTACCCTACCCAGCCCCATCCTTACCCTTTGCCACCCTGCACCAAAAAGATCTCCTTCTCTGTCCCGCTTCCCAGCTGTTGCTGTGTCCCCTTTATGCGCTTACTTCATCATTCCCGTCTTTGGCGAGTCCGAAGGATTGCACTGGTTCAAAATTGCTCCTTGTTGTTTAGGTAGGCTGAGCTCTTCTAGCATTTTACTGCGTCATTGGATTCTTGCGTCTGTGATGGCCAGAGGGTCATATTAGCTACTTCACTTTCTCGTGCATAGCACTCTATTCCTGCGTTTATCTAGCATTTTTCTCCGTCAATATATTTTTGCGTCTGAGATGGCTTGAGTGTCATTTTAGCTACTTCAATTTCTCGTGCGGAGCATTTTCGCTTTCATCTGGCTCCATCGCCTCACTTTTCTAGGATTAGAGACTCCAATAAAAAACGCCTCCATTGTTTTCTTCACACCAGCACGCAGAAAAATGCAGAAATCCAGTATCACCGCAGCAAAAGCTAGCAAAATGGCCCTTAGCCCCTTTGGCATTTTCTTTAAAAAGCAGTTCCGAAACAAAGAAATCAATCTCTCAAACACGCGCGCGAAAGAACAGATGTATGAGGTCGCCGATGAAGCAGAGGGCGTTCAGCCAGGAGATCACCTTTGATTCCTCCGAAATTAGTGAAAACTCTAAACGAAACTGCCAACAGCTGCGGCAATGAGCTGGATGCGGAAGAGGCCTTTGGTAAGCTGTCCCGAGGCGTAGAAGGACTCCACGGTGGCCGACACGCAGTAGCCGTGGGACAGGATCATCACCAGCGCCAGCTCCTGCAGTCTCTGCTCATTCTGCCTAGCTGCTGCGAGAGTAGATATTGATGAGGACACGAGGCATGCGCTAATCTAGCCAGCATATTTGTCGCCTATTCAAGGCTAGGCGCTTTTTTGACGGGATATTAGTAGGATTGGGAAAATGGCAAAAATGGGTGACCGTTTTGCGGAACCAATTGCGACTGATGGGCATGCAGCGGCAGCCGAGAAAGAAGAAGGAGAAGGCCAGTCCGTACACCGCTACGAGCAGCACAAATGACTGCAACACCTCTTTTTAGTCTCTTTAGCTCCCCACTTGCCCTTCCTAACCTGCCCCATCAATTTGACCCCCTCCACGCTGTCAATGCTCCCGCAGTGGCCATTGTGGCAGAAGATCCCCGCCAGCCCGCACAGCAGCACTCCCAGCACCTGTTTTGCACTTTCCAGTCAACCTTTTGCTTCTCTTTATAGGCCAGTAAGAAGAGCACAAGCTGAGCAGAGCGTAGCAGGACGGTGACGCGACTGAGATTGTTGGGCCCGTAGAGCTGGAACTCTTCCGGAGGAGGAGCGGACATGGGGTCAAGATCCTCGGCAGCGGAGGGAAGGCGGATGTAGGCGTAGCGAGGCTTAGGCGGGCGTTGCCATGGGCGGGAGGGAGGCGGCTGGCGGGGATTGGCGGGTGGCCTGAGCATGCTGCTGGAGGTAAATACTGATGACGCCCTAGCCTATAGCCTGTGCAAGCATTTCAATCTCTACCTGCCCGCCCCAAAAGCATGCCGCACCAGCTTTGCATGGAATTGAAGACCTAGGTTGCCAGCTAGCGAAATGCAGGTACGATAGAGTTGCAAGAAATGTTTTGTGGAATAATGCCTTGCTTCTTGTGAACGGTAAACTATTTGTAAACGATCGAAAAATTAAAAGGAAAGAAAGAATAAATATAACGCCAGTTGGCCATGAATCTAATATCTCGCATTATGAAACTGATTTGAATAAGAATAGGTTTCAGAAGCAAAAGTGCTTTGGAAATCGTTCCAACCATAATATTTTTCGTAACAAATAATTAAAGATTCGTTTACAAATATTTACAATTTTTGTTGTTTCTATTTTTCAAAATGCCTTAATTTCAGAGGAAAAAGACCTGCCACATATGTGCGACCTGTTTGGTGTTTGCAAACGGGGAATTTGGAACAGTTAACAATCCTCTGAATCGCAAAGGCATAGTTGACAACAAAAGAGGGCAAAAGGAGAAGGGGCTCAGAACTGGATCATCTGGCCACGCGTCTTCTTCTGACCGCCCAGCTCGAAGTGCTTGCACCGCTTGATCGCGATCTCAAACCCATATCATCTTTCTTGCTTCAGGAAGACGGCCCCTTTTTTTGGTCCATGATTTATTTGGCAGCTAATTTGTCAACTAACAATTCTAAACGCAAAGAACGACTCTCGAACTCGAACTCTTTACTCGAATTGAAGATATTCTACCTAATGAACGCATAGGCAATGATAGGATAGGAATGAAGCAAAGTTTGAGCTGGCTAAAATTCAAGAAATTGTAAATTACTTCCATGCCGTTTTTTGGAATAGTTTCAAATGGCGCAAAGGATGTGAACCTGGCGACGGCTCTTGCAGTCGGAGCACTCCATTCGAAGGACGATTTTCTTGGTCGTCTTCGCCTTCTTCCGGAAGATGGGCTTCGTCTGTCCGCCGAATCCCCGCTGCTTCCGATCGTAGCGCCGCTTACCTATTCATTCATTCATCCACCTCTCACCATTGCTTCTAAATGAATATGCCCCATGTAAATTTCTCCAAGTTTAATTTTGAACTACAAACCTGGCAGTGGCAGCGATTCATTCTCACGAGAATTGTAGCTGTTAGAAATTTCTGATAATGCGATTTTTCGTGAGAATATATCGATGATACCAACCCAATAGTGTCTGACTTGGTCTGTAGGAAAAAAGGCTGAAAAGGGCAGGAAACCTTGGGCGCGCGTGGACTCCTTGCCCTTCTTGTACTGGGTGACCTTGTGCATGGTGTGCCGCTTGCACTTCCCAACGCAGATGGTGCGGCGGGCTTTCGGCACGTTCACCATCCTTCTCCTCCTTCTCTCTTTCTTCTTTCTTTATTCCTACCTTCAAAATCTTTCCGCTGCAAGCACATCAGCCAACCATGCCTACGAAAATTGATCAATACAATCCCTCAAAAAGTTTTGACCAAACATCAGCCCCTCTGGCCACAAAAAACTAAATCACCGACCAAGGAAAGCAGGCATCTAGAGAGCAGCCCTTATTGCGTAGACCGGGCACCGTAGTCCATCAGCCATTCAGGGATTCTCTAAGCAACTGCTCAGCCAGCCATTGCCTGCCCATCAAAGGTTGATTTACGGTAGGAGTCTTCGCCTGCAAAGGAAGGCTCCAGCGCCTCAGAAACGAAGACAGCATCGAATCAGCATGGATCTAGGAAAAGCAAACGGAGAAGAGAAGCTGCGCCTCTGTCGAATCTACTTCTACACGGGTCTTGCCTTCCTGCCCTTCCTGTGGGTAGTGAACGCCATCTGGTTCTACAAGTACGCCTTCATTGTGCCCAGCTTCAGTGAACAGGTTCTTTTTCCTCTTACTCTGCTTCTCTGCTCAACGATGCCAAGAATATGGTGGACTACAGTCTATCGTTGGGTCATTTACACAAACTGTAGACGAATAGGAAAATTTTTGCATTATTTTTTCTTAAAATACGCAATGCTCAGTTTCAAACTCTTGGAGCTTCACTCATTTGATGGCCAAGTGTTAGCTGGTGAATACAATAAGCCTGGGACTCTGAGCCGACTAATGCTGGGACAAATTGTCAGGCATCGATACGAAAGTACGTCCTGGCCTCAGCCTTGGGCGCCCTCTTCTGGCTTCTCCTCGTCATCGCCTGGTCCGTCTACTTCCAGGTTCTCATCCTCCTCCACCCTCCATCCCAAACTAATCCCAAACCTCCACTCCAGCTGCACAGAGAAGCCTGGGGCGCCCTGGGCGACTACCTGTCCTTTGTCTGGCCACGCGGCTACGCCTAGGCCAGCTCTAGCCATTCCCCCTATTCGTCTTTCCTCAATGACTCCCATTCTCTGCTCTGCATTCCTTGTTTCTATCTTTGGCCTGCTGTACTTTTCTTTGACTGTCTTGCTGTTTGAGCGGCGACTTTCCTGCGAGCTGTTGCGTTAGTTTCCTGCTATTTAACTGTACACTGATGATGCGAAAGCAGTGCGATAAATTGTACAATTAGTGGGCCAGAGTAGGTGAGGATCAGTTGAGCGAAGGTTGGGAGGCAGAGGGACGAAGAGTAGCGTCCACCCCAGGCGGTCGATGGATGTTGTACAGCTCGCTCAGGCCCGCTTCCCGACAGAACCTTCAATTGAGCGCAAAAATGCTTTTACACTCAACATTTGATTTCTGATTGACATTTGGTTTCACAATTCAAATACCTTTCCATTGTCCACAAGAACATTCAGTCAAAATTGCATTGGATTCAAGCATCAAGAAAGAAATATTAATAAAACCAATGTTCTAAGACCTAAGCCCAATATTCGCTGCTTGCTTCCAACCTAAGCCCAAACGTTGAGTGTAATTTCAAGAACTTCCATGATTTCGGGCACGAGGGACTAGGAGCTAGTAAAAATGCTCACTCAGCTGGTCTGAGATCCTGCTTGACATGTAGATAGAGCTGGGTGGCCTTGTCAGCGCTGCCAGCCCCATCCTCCGGCCTTCGCAGCAGCGCCCCGCTCTCATCGTAGCAGCACTGGCTCCTCGATCGGTATATCTGGCCCTCCGAGCCTCCGTAGCTGGAGTTGGCGGTTGAGGAAAGGAGGCTGGGTGTGTGGAGGGAAGAGAGAGCACCGAATGCCAACGAACTTGGAGTAGTAGCATTGGCTGGCGCCGCGGTTGTGCTGGCAGTTGCGCCAGCCGGGGCCTATGGCCGTCTGCTCGGAGTAGCGTCGCGTACAGGAGCTATCCTCCTTCACCTCCTCCTCCGCCTGCACCATCATTTGGAGATATTTATTTGATCAATTGAGATCAGCGTGTTTTGTTCAGCAATAAATTGGAGAAATGTGACGGAATAAGGCAGAAATTTTACAAAGCTCCTTAGCCGAACTTCTTTACGGCAAAATCCTTGAATTGGGTGAATCTTGTATCAGAAAAATTTGCAAAGCAAATCTTGCAATTTGAAATTTGAAAAGAAACACCTTGGCCAGGCTTTCAGTGGGCGGGCAAGCGGGCATGAACTTGGCCTCCATGGGGATATCCTCCTCCGACCACCGCTCGCACTGCCGCTTCGCATCCCGGATCTTCACGAGGCGCTCGAAGATCTTGCAGCGGATGATGCCCTGAGCCAGCGCCGTCTCCAAGTCCGACAAACCCTCCAGCTCCACCACCGAGTACCCGTACTCCTCCAGCTCAGAGGCCGCGATCTCTGCTCCGATGCCCACCGACACCACCTCAATTCATCCCTCCTCTGCCCCATTCACTTCTTCCTCCTACTGCCCTACCTTGATAGCCTTCCGGTTCAGCTCCCGCACGACGGCAGGGATGTCCGCCTTGTCTCTGGCCTCTCCATCTGTTAGGAGGACGATGAACTTGGCCTCTGCCTCCACCTGAAGGGGCTGAGAGGATTAGGCATGGAAGGAGGATGGAAGGAGGATGCAGAAGAACGTCGTCAAAGATGCGACTGGTGTTGAGGAGAGCGGCGGCCGTTCTGGTGCCCTCGCCGTAGTAGGGTAGGGAGGAGACGAGCTGGCCAAGCCTCGGGCGCCCGGCCACACCGATGCTGAGCCAGTCGGTGTGTACGCCCCAGCGGGTGGAGTAGACGGCCAGGCGGATCAGGAAGGAGTCGGGCAAGGAGGCCAGCTCCTGTCAATCATTCCTTGGCCTAGCCGGCTTGATGAAGAGCTCAGGGGCAATTCTAGCATTACGAATCCCTGGGGAAGGGGATTGGACATTAGATTGCTTCCCCGTTAAATTATTGGACCCTTATCGCATGCCCTGGGATGAGTAATATTAGAATCGCCTTCAGAAAGAAGGTTTGACAGTTCAGTGGGCGATTCTAATATTCCTTATCCCAGGGGACAGGACATGGGATTGCTATTCCATAGCATAATTGCCTCCCATGTACCGTCCCCTGGGATCAGTCATATTAGAATGGCCTTCAGAGAGGAGGGTCCAATACCTGGGCGACGGCGGGTCGAACGACGCTGTCGAAGTCGGCCTCCTTAATGGACTCCGAGGTGTCGATGAGGTAGGCAACCGCCACCCGACCGGACAGGACACACTCCTCCTCCCGCGATCGCTCCTCCAGGGACAGGCCTGGCCAGATTATGGAGGTTGCAGGAGAAAGGCTAGGAGGTAAAAGGAGGGCAACCTGAGTCCGTCTCGTTGCATGAGTAGGAGTCCAGGCCGTAGGTGAAGGCTTCTCCGGGCACGATCTCGATGCCCTCCTTGGAGCTGATGCATGTGATGGGGTGGAGGCCCAGTTCGTCGCAGGCGAAGCGGTAGTTGCCTGTAGGAAGAGGGTGTGGATTGAGAACGGGAGTGGAAAGGTGGGGGAGGAACCGATGAGTGCTTCGGCGTCCTTGTCGATGAGGTAGTCCTGAACGAAGCAACCGACGTGGCGAACCTCAGAGATGGAGCCCTCGTCCTTGGAAACGCGGAAGAAGCACTCGTATCGGAACGCTCCGTTTCGCCATCGCTCTCCAGGCCTTAGCTCCATCCAATTTTAGTCAAATTTTATTAGAAGCATTTTATAAATGAGTTCAGAAAGGTGGAAGTAAAGTATGCTCAGCAAAAAGCCAAAGAAGTCGTTGTTTACCATCAGTAAATTTACTCAAGCCTTAGCATAAGCTTAAGCCTAGACCTACGCCTTAACCTAAGCCTAACCTTGTCATGAACTGATAGTACATAAAGAATAACTAGCCATTGGATGAAAGTAATTTTTTTACCAGTTCAATCTACCTATTGTGTTCGGATTTGCAGTCTTCCTAGGCACTCATTTCGAAATGAGCATATTTTTGCGAATCGTTGTTTCGGAGGGCAAAGATAGGTGAAGGGATGTACCGATAGACGACGCCACCAGCAGTGCAGCTGTCAAGCTGGTAGAAGAAAAACTCCGGGGAGTCGGCGTCGAAGCGCTTGCTCTGGCAGGTGTAGACGAACTTGAGCTGATCCGCACTGTGGTACGTCTGCTCCACCACGTACTCCTGACCTACCACTGCCTTTCTATCTCCTGCCCTCTTCAGCAACAGTTACTCCAACTTTATTCTTTAGGAAAACTTATTTACGCAAAACTGGTTTAGAATTGCAATCCGCTTTTCTCTTCTTTCCCTCCCTCATTCTCGAGGAAAAATGCAGTACAGTCAATTTTCGAGTTAAAAGAAACATTTTGCAGTACAATATATTCCATACATGTTCAAAACGATTTTAATGAGAAACTTAAGGTAAAATTAAAAACCACAATTTGTTTAATTCAAGTCAAAAAAGCTGATTAAATATCGCCAACCTTTGAGATGTCCAAAAATGCATTTTGCCGCCGCCCTCAGCGGCAGCAGAAAAACCACCAAAAAGCACCAGGACAATCGCATATTTGTGACCTAAAAAAGCTCTCCATAAACCGGCGGCCAATGCAAATCAGGCAGCGAACAGCCAGGCCTACGGAGGGTGTGAAGAACACGCCACTCACTCCTTCCGCCCACCCTCCCCCTTAATCAACAAACTCCCTCCTCTTCACACCAGCGCCCTTCTCTGCTACCCCTCCCATCCCGGGAACACGCTCCCACCGATCGCAATCGTCTAGGAGGAGCTCCTCATGGAGCAGCTGAAGCGAAGAGGGAGCTTTTCCTCCCCCAGCTCCATCTCTCCAGTTAACCGCAAAACGGTGGCTGGAGAGACTGGTTCTCCGGAGAGAGAGTGAGAGTGTTCATGATTTGCGGGCTGGCAGGATCGGGCTGGTGGAGGGAAGGAGGGGGACAAAGTAATCTGGCCCCCGTGTCTGTCGCTCTGTCCTCTCTGATGCATTGCCTTGAACCCATTCTGTCACAAAGCCCTCCTCCTTTACTGTCGCCGCTAGTGACTTGCTCATCTCTGCCTCTCTGCCCTATGCCTCTTTCATAAGCAAAGAGGGAGGACAAACATGTCCAGTGCAGAGACGCAGCAACGTCAAAGCCTTCAGGAACCCTGTCTTTGGCAGCTTGACTCTGCAAATGACAACTTCATCGAAAGCAGAGCATAAGAGGGAATTGCGTTGGTAGAGGGCTCAGATAGGAAACAGGATGGACGGACTGAAGGATGGACGGGCCAGTGGAGGCTGGGACCCCGCGGGTTTGCAGTACCGCTGCTGTTTCGGCTACGTCCACGTCAAGGTCATATCAAAGGGAGGGAAGGAGAAGGCATTGGAGCGAAAGAGAAGTACAGATAGGAGCCATGATAGTGGGGGTGCTGGAGTCGGTGTCGCTTTTCGGCAACCTCATCCGCGTCCTGCCCGACCTGGGGCCCCTGGGCAACGGCAGCGGCCCCAACCAGATTCCCTACCTCAGCTTCTGGCTCATCTTCTTCGTCCTACAGGTACATCACAAACTTGTAGGACACCATTGAAACGACTTGTAGCAAAATAATTTGATAAGATGAGGTAATTTGATGGAAAAACCCAAAATAACAAAGATGGATCACTTTGAAAAGTGGATGAAAACTTTTGCCAGGCTATGATCATTCTGACGCTGTTCTGGGGCATAGCGCAGGAGGCCAGCCAGTATCTGCTGCCGCATCTCTTTGCACAGGCTCCTCTCAGTCCCCCAATGGCATCAAGGCAGAACGTTTTACGATTCAGGCGGTGATGCTGCTGGTCTTAGTGGTGGTCAGCTTCTGGCTTTTGGCCCTACGCACCTCCGGCATCACCGACATCTCCCGCTCCATCACCCTTTCCCTCAACGAGTCTTCTCCTTCCTTCCCCTCTAGATCTAGAAGGAGGAAGAAGGATTGACAGCCCGGACCTGGTGGAGGAGGACACGGTGCTGAACTACATCAAGGTGCAGGGCGGGCCTGCGGAGGAGCGGACGAGCGTGGGCGGAGTCCAGGAGCGCGTGATCAGCGTCACCGGCGGCCTCGCCATCGTCCTCTTCCTCCTCGCCCTCCAGCTCTTCTACACCTGGGTCGTCTACCGCTGCTACCAGTTCTTCGCACGGCAGGAGGCACATCGTTCCCTTTTTTGGCTTTTCAGCTCTTGCAAGTGCTCAACTATTGATGCCATTTGGAGAGGAATGGATGGCCATGACACAGAACTCTGGAGCTGTGTCGTATCAGATGGCTGGATACGAGGCAGTACCGCACGTCCTATAATGTTACATCAGACGAGCGGACTAACTATGCTTTTCAAAAATTGAAACAGTTGACAGTTTTTAAAAATAACGCACGCTTGGTTTTCAAGAGGTATTCTCAACTAAAATTGAATCGCTTCTTAAATTTGTCTGTAAACAAGTTTTTGACTCAACCTAAGGTCGCATCTCCAGTCGACAATCTGGAGAGCTGATTCAATTAAATTCGTAAAGTAACGTTCAGCAGTTTGAAAAATTTAGAAAATTGATGCCGATTTAGTGAAAGTTGCAGTTGGATTGAAAATATGGTGCAATTTTCGGCAGTATAACTGTTCCAGAAACATTACTCTTGTGCGTAAAATATGTTGAGCATGACTAGGATTGTCCAAGTGAAAAACAGCATTAAAAGCAGTAAAACATTCCATTTGCATGACAGTCAAAACAAAATCGGCTCCGGCAAAATCGACGGCGGCTTCAAGGGAAAGCAAGGCTTGATACACTGCAAATCAATTAACCTCTGCTGCATCGTTTTATGACAGAATAGAAAACAGCAACTTGAACAGCAGGTGCAGCAGGCTCCTTAGGCCTTGCAGGAGCCTTGGGCTTGCTCTTTCGACAGCTGGCCAGCAGAGCTCGCAACTGAGGCACCAACTGGGGCCGCCGATCCCGGAACAACTCCCTGGGGGCCTTGCAGCCGCCGGGGGCCCAGCGGTGCTTCGCCGCCAGGTGCTGCTCCAGGTCTTTGCTCAAGCGCGCCTCGCACAGGCTGCACTCGTACAGTTCTGGCAATAGGCATATGAGTTTTCACGCTTAGTGAGATTCCTGAATATGAAAGCATCCTCCACATTCAGCCAGCTTTCACCCACCAAACCAACTGGAGTTGTTCAGTTTTGCGTCATATTGTTCATCGGAAATGCACCAAAATCTATCCAATTCTCAACAAGTCTGGCATTGATAATAAAAAGTAATTTACGAAGAAAGAGGAACCTTGGCCAAGATGGCGTGCCAAGTGGGCTTCCAGCTCTGGCGTGGAGGTGGAGAAGGGATAGGCGCATTTGGGATTGCCGCGGCCGCCTCCTCGGTGGGTGCATTTGGCTTTTCCCGAGCGCCGAGCCACAGTCGCCAACTCTGCCAGGTAGGCTTGCCAGTCGTCTTTCGCGGCTTCTTTTCTCACCTCCTTCTTCTTCTCCCCCTTCTCTGCAGGCAGAGCGATGTGGGTCAGTTTCGGGCCAGATTCCGAGCTGAGCTTCTTCTGCGTTGGAGTTGGAGCTGGGGGGATTTGCGGTGGCTTAGATTCAGCCCTCGGAGCCTTCGCGGGTTTCTTTGCAGAAGACTGGCCTGCGACAGATGATGGATGTTTGGGAAGAGGCTGAGGCAGTTCGAGGACGCTGAAGTCTTCGGGTCGTTTCGGTGGAGCTTTTTTGGCTGTTGACTTTGCAGGTTTCGGCAGTGCACTCGGCAACAGCAGACCCATCAGCAATGCCTTTGTTTTCGAAAATTTCGCCTTTTTCCGCTCAACTTGCAGCTCGCTCTCCTCCTTCTTTATCTCCTTCTCGCTGGGTTGCAGCTTTCTCTTCTGCGGCAGGGAGACTTTCTCTTCCGGTTTGTCCTGGCTAGGCTGCAGAACTCGCACAGCTCGTCGCGCTGACTTCAAGGAGATAGGGCTCAGAAAGGGATCCTGAAGAAGGCCTCTAGCTAATAAACTGCTTTGCTGAGAGGAAGTGCTACGGCGTTCGTCGATTTCCTCGCCTTCGCAGCAGACGTCTTGCCTTTCGAACTGGGGCCCTTTGTGTCTCTAGTTTTCTTAGCTTCGGGACTGAAAACCGCAATAAGAGTTAAAAAATCCAAATAAAAATAGTAAAAATCGAACCTAGGAGAAGAAGCTGGATTGGCAGCTGGCTGAGGGAGGTGCGGGAAGCATTTGACCAACACCAGTTCCGTAGCCAGCTCCAATGGTGCGCCATGCTCCCGTGCATGCTGCAATCTTCCTCATCGATTGAAATAGACGAAGTGTCTCAAAGCTGACCTTGAGCATATCATCACGGGCGCTGAAAGAAGGCGGGCTGGGCATGAAAGGAGCGCAGAGGGCACAGGAGAAACTGGGTGCTGGGCTTCCGCCAGATGGCACCAGGACGGTGGAGTTGGCCAACGGAGAGCCCATCTCCAGCTCCTTTTCCACCTCTTCCAGCTCCATAGGCTGGCTATTCTTTATCGCGGTCTCTCCTTCAAACAGGACCAGGTTTTGTCTAGTTTTACGACTTGGCATTTGAAAAAGACGAGAATACCTTGAGGCTCCAGTTTGGGCAGGTCGTGTTGGATCCATTGACGACGGGGTTGTGGTGGAGGAGGAGGAGGAAGAGGTGGAGGTGGTGGTGGAGGGAGGACAGCTGTCACAGGAGCTTGGGGATGGAAAGAGGGCTGGATATGAGCGGGGTGAGAGTAGAAAGGCGGTGGGGGCAGGTGGGAGTAGAAAGGGAATCCGCCGGGGCCTACGGGAGCCGCCAAATAGGGTCCCCAGCCTTGCATTGTAGATAGAATGCTCGTGAAGCGAATGAGAAAACTACGTTGAATATGAGCGCAATGATGAGATGAATATGATAAGATGAAGATTGTACAGGATCAGTGATGACTATCGGACGATGGTGCGAAAAGTATGGTAAGTGTACATTTGTGAACAAATAGAGACCGGCTTGAGAATTGACGTTTAATATTCACTTTA
>JASANA010004714.1:0-13869 GCA_030248095.1 Ptycholaimellus sp. GST1_10
CAGTTATCCCAGAAGATGTCCTGCCCCCTCAGCCCTCGACTACTACACTCAGCCCAGAGACTACAGAATCCAAGCGGACGACTTCTCAGAGCATGACTCCCAGCCCCAGCCAAGCACCTTGCCCTCTAGCCCGCCCTCTGGACTGACCAGCTCCTCCCCAACTCCCCCCACAGTGGCCTCCACCACAAGACCACCAAGCACTCCCCCGAGCTGAGACCCCTGCCATCCACCCCGCCAAGCGGATCTGCCTCCTCTGCCTCCTACAAACTGGTTGGCTTCTTTTATCATACCAGTAGAGGTCACTGTGCTGGGGATTGCTGCAATAAGAGCTGCCACCGCTGTTACCAGGGCCATTACAGTAGCAGTTGCAAGTGTTGGCCTGTTTGTGCTCTTGCTCCTGGGCAGCCTGCAGACACGACTGGCCCTTGGCCTGGAGGAGCTCCAGGTAGGTGGGGTTCTCATCCACCACACGCTGGAGGTGCTTGACAATGTCGTTGATGAGGCGGATCACCTGCTCCAACTTGATGAGGGCCCTGTAGAAGACGGAGGCCAGTATGAATAGGCCTGCAAAGAGGGTTTGTGTTGGGTAGGTGGGTGGGTGGGTGGGTGGGTGGATGGAAGGATGAGAAAAAGATAGGGAGAGTATAAAAGAGTTTTAGGGACCTATGGAGGGCCAGTCGGTCTCGGAGTCAGGCTTGAAGACGATGCTCAGGTCCTGGTTCTTGGCCCAGTTGAGGATCTTGGACTTGGTCATCTGGTTTACATCTGCCTTCATGAGCCAGTTGAAAAGAGAGAAAGAGTAGGCGCACAGACTGAATGATCTGAAAAAACTAGGCACTTACAGCACCATCTCCCACTGCCCATACTCGTTCTTGTGCGTTGCCTTCTCCCAGCGGTTGCCCATCATGATGTGGGCATTTGGCTTGCACCAGTTGCCGTCAGTGAGGTCATAGCTGCCAATTATCTGGATACCCCAGCCCCCTTCCTTGCTGAGCTTGATGTGGGCGGAAACAATGGTGCACACTGGATTGACGTTGGCATCCTCCTGAACAGTGAATGGGTTGAGGAGGGAAAAAGGGGGTAAGATAGTAGGTGGAAGGGAGAGGGTAGATACAAGAGATGTACAGCCTTGTAGACCATGAGCTCATCAAACTTGCCAGAGGACCAGGGGATGGTCTTGGAGAGGCCATGCTCCAAGGTCTTGTTGAGTGCCACCACGGCATGCAGCACACTCTCCAGGTCCAGCTTATCTTCCGTATCCTCATCCAAGTCCACGTAGATGACAGAGGTGTTGACCTCTATGAAAAAAGACACAGATGAATTGCAGATCAGCTATGGACTGGGTGGAGGACTGGTGATGGTACTGCTGGTACTGGCCTTCCTGATGTACATTGCCTGTCATCAGCGTCAGACTCTTCAAATCTATTGATAAGGGTTTGTGCTGATTTTCCTTTCCTACTCTCAATTGTGTTCAGGGAAAAGGAGTAAACTGCAGAGTTGGACATTCGGTGTCCATGGTGGGTCTACTGGACGCGGAGGCACAGGAAGATGCTGGAGGAGCGGGAGAGGCCAATGGTGGGAACCAAGGGGGTGAGGGGGATGGTGGAGAAGAGGGTATGAGTAGGGTGCCCGGGGTGGAAGGAGGAAGGAGAGAGAGGGACCCCTGGGCCTGGGATGAGGAGGAATGGGTAAGAAAGGCGGATGAGGAAGTGGGAAATGAGGAGGAGGCAGGGACTAGCAGTGGCTTTTTCAATACAGGCTATGTGAATCCAGAAATGTGTGACCTGGAGTTATCCCAAGAAAACCCCTATGCCCCCACCACAGAATTGGCCTAATTTTTTCATTTTGTTCTATAAATTTAGATACAAAAACGGTGAAAATTGTTGTTTTTTCAGAACATGAATAAGAAACTGTGAAAAAATGCAATTGATTCGTTTTCTTAAAAAAGTCTATCTTGTGTAATTTTTAGCTAACTGATTGTATGAATATGAACAAAAATGAAATGTGATTTAGACTGATTTATTATTGCTCTTGCTCTGTTGATAACCTTGTGCCTAACTATCCCTATGCCTTACGAGTGGAGAAAAAGGAAATGTGTGTACCCTGCTGTTCTAAGCATATGAACGCTGCTGTAGGTGGAGACAGAATCGGAGGTGCAGAGTGTGCTGAATGAGTTAGTGGACGGAGTGGAGTGGGAGGTAGGCTCTGGACTCGGAGCTGGACCAGCAGGAGTCTGGGGAGGCCTCGCACTGCGACACCGACAACGATGCTGGGCCCTCAGTCAAGAAACTGCGGTACAATATCAGCTCTCGTGTTGGTGGGTTCCAAAGGGTCAGGCCAAATGCAAAAGTGTAGATTAGGATGGTGTAGATTGGCTTACATGGTGGGACTGCCCGGCTGCCCCTGGTGGTCAGGGTCTGTGAAGGCCAAACATTTCCTGCGGCGCCATCAGCTGGATGTGCACGAGCGAAATAAGCCATACAAGTGCCGACATTGCGGCCATCAGCTATGGAACCAAGGTCCCTTCAAGGAGCACGAGAAGCTCTGCACGAAGCCTGACAAGCCCAAGTGCCATAAGTGCAGCAGAGTCTTCCTCACCCCCAAAACCCTAACCCAACGTGAAATTTTGTGGTAAGCACTTCGATTGTGATGTGTGTCCTGCTAAATTCTGCACTCCCTACCTCCTAAAACGTCATAAAACCGGTCACTCCGCTGTCACACCTTTCAATTGCAAATACTGCTCTTTCTGCACTCCCAATAAATGCAGCTGGGGCCATCATAAGAAAGTGCATAAATAAAAACAAGGTAATATCGGCTGCCGCCAATAAATGCGCGGCCTTGAATCTTGGCAGGTTGTCATGTTTCATTTTAGCCTATTTCTAAATATCATTTGTAAATATATTATGAAAAAGATGATGTCCTTCTGAATGTATTGTGATGTTCTATAGCCTATACGCATAATGAGGCTGATGCTTCGGGAAATGTGACTTGAAGGACAGTGATGGAGCTGGACGTCTGGTAGGATCGGTATTTGAGCAAGGAGGAGGACGACAGCAATATTGACTTTGTCATCATCCCCAGGAGCTCATCCTCTGCCCCTTCGGCACCGCCTTCTTCACCGATGATGGTATCAGACTTGCCAGAAACCTATTCCACTCAACTTCCATCCCCCATCTCCTCTTCAAATAGTTGACCATTATTTTCTGCTCTAGGCAAAACTCATGTTCACATCGATGCCGCGGAAACGTGGTGGCACCTTTGGATGGCAAAACGGCAGTCTTCCACTACATCATCTGCCTTGTGCATCCAAAGAATGCCAAGATTACTCTGGCCAGACCAATTTTCTCCTTCCCCAGCTCTCAACACAATACAGAGTGAGACTGGTGATGCCTGGCAGAGAGCGTCAGCGACTACTCCCTTGCCCTCATCCGCACTATCTGCCTTTGCTTCAACAGCATGCGGCTCTTAGAGTACATTGCATTGACCTACAAGGTTTTACTAGTCTACTAGTCAGTTAGGCTCGCGCACAAGGCCCCCCACGTCTGTACAGCCATGAGCAAGGTGCGTCAAATAGTGGTTGCTCTGCGTCTTTAATGCATCTTCCTTCGCCTTGATGCATCATGCGTGCGTAGGATGAAAGCGGCCAATTCATTTCTGGTGCTGAGAGGCGAGCATTTCTGGTGAAGCCTTGCTGTCTAGCCCAGCTTTCCGCCTGAGCCACCCCTATGGAAGTCAACGTCAACACCTACCGCGACTTCATGTTCCACTGCTACGCCAAGGCATTTGTGGTCTTCAAAGGAGTTAGACTTTACTTTGAATCAATAAAGCTCGATAGTATCAATCATACAAGCATACACGCGCAGGTGGGCGAGAGTCGCCTTCGGCAGGCGACCGGCAGGCGGGTGAGTGAAGTGTGCAATCGCTGCCCCCGCTGCCGCCAGAACCAGGTCTCTCAGCTTCATTTGACTGGCTCCCAGTTTCCTTGCCCGTCTTCTAGGACCTCCAGTGGCGTTGGCACATGGTCCGAGAGCCTCTCTTCTTCGGCCCCCGCCTCCATTCTTTCCGAGCAGCAGCAGCAGCAGGCGCCATTGGAGGTACTTCACTTTTCATGAAGGGAGGTAGAAGGATAGGGTAATGTGGCTGGTTTCTAGGGGTGAATGCGGGAGAAGAAGCTGAGGAAGCGCATTAGTCTCTTAGCCTTGCATTCTCATCCACCTCAAGCCTTGCTTTCCCCTGAGTGCTTTCTTTTTGTCTTGCATTTATTTTGCCCTAGTTTATTTTTGAACGAGCATTTGATGAAGTACTGAATTGTTCCCCGGCAACCTCAAAAAGAGAAGGAAAGAGGAAAGAAAGAAAAGAGGAAAAGGAAAGAGGAAAGAAAAAAATAAAAAAATTTAAAATAAAATTTGAATGAACCAATGGTCAGAGATGATTCGTGTCTGCGGCTCCACCCACAGCTGCAGCAGAGGTAAAAGAGTATCCGCATCTCGGCGCTCGAGAGGTATGACAATCACATGGCGGGTATTACGTTCGTATATTCCAAACACCCAGGTATGTTGTACTCGGAGGTTCTGGCCACGGTTGTACTTGGCATGGATGAATGATGTTTCAGAGATTACAGCCAGATTGCATAGAATAAATTGAGATTCAATTTCAGCTGCCCCGGCGGATGGGATGGGCGATTCAAAGGCTTTGCCTTCCTGCGTTGGAAAGGGGCGTGACTTCCTCGAGGCCTTCTGCTCGCAGGACTTCCTCTGTGAGATCGCGAGCGTCCTGGCACCCTGCTGCCAATACAACAGTTACCCCTCCCAATAAACCCACTTTCATCAAATATCGCTTTCCAACTACCACTCTCTGCAGAGCGACATGCGAGGCAAAGTGCGGCCTGGGGAACATGGCAGGGAACGGGCTGGGCAGCATCGGTGAGAGCCTCGTCAACAAGGGGGTGGACATCATGGTCGACGCCACCGAAAACGACGCGGTTCCTTCCTCCTTTCTCTCTCACCCTCCACTCAGCCTCCCAATGCCCCAGGATACCTGGACCTACCTGAAGCACCTCGCGACGGGGCTGACGATGCTGATCGTGGGCATCCTGCTCACCAAGGGCGTGACCTACTGTCTCCAGCGCTGCCGGGAGGACGATGACTAACCCGTTCCTTTCTTTCCGTTCATTTAAAGCCTTCCCATTCATTTATTCATGTACAGCATGACCATGACCATTTCAGCCTTAGCATGAGCCATTTAAGCTTCTTTTATTCCGACTTCTTCAATTCCTTGGCGTCTACATTGTCTACATTCCCATTTCGTGTCTTCCTCATTCCTTGCTCTGCTCCGCTTTACTTCCAATTCATCGTCTCTCCAATTCATCGTCTCCATTTCTAACATATTCTTCTGTTGGGATAAAACAAAAAAAAGATGGAGCACAGAAAATGCAGTGATGCAGTTCTCTCCTCCGTCATCCTCACGAGTCCCCATCCCGCAATCCCAACCTCCGCCCTCTAGGCTCCGGTCCCACTGGTCATTTCCGCGGTCCCCCTCCCAACACTTCTGAGCCTCCGCCCAAACGCGCCCGCAACTACTGTTTCTAGAATGTCACTTGCTTACAAGTATCCCTCTTTTCTCTGGCCAAAATGTTCTCTTTTGGTTCGCCCATCTCTTTCAAAGGTCAGAGTATCAGAAGAGTCTTCTGGTCCATTGTACTTACTGAAGCAGGTGGGGTTGTCGTGGTAAGGAGGAGGACGGCAGCAAGATTGACTTTGTCATCATCCCCAGGAGCTCATCCTCTGCCCCTTCGGCACCGCCTTCTTCACCAAAGATGGCATCAGACTTGCCAGAAGCCTCTTCTACTCAGCTTCCATCCTCCTTCAAATAGTTGACCATTATTTTCTGCTCTAGGCAAAACTCATGTTCACATCGATGCCATGGAAACGTGGTGGCACCTTTGGATGGCAAAACGGCAGTCTTCCACTACATCATCTGCCTTGTGCATCCGGAGAATGCCAAGATTACTCTGGCCAGACCAATTTTCTCCTTCCCCAGCTCTCAACACAGTACAGAATGAGACTGGTGATGCCTGGCAGAGAGCGTCAGCGACTACTCCCTTGCCCTCATCCGCACTATCTGCCTTTGCTTCAACAGCATGCGGCTCTTAGAGTACATCGCATTGACCTACAAGGTTTTACTAGTCTTCTAGTCAGTTAGGCTCGCGCACAAGGCTCCCACACTGCTCTCATCCTCCACACAAATTTGGCACACCCTCATCAGCAATCCCGCCTTCGCTTGCATCACTGCAAGCTCAGGCCCAGATACACTTCCACGGCTGCCCTATATTCTTCCCCCGCCTATTCTCAAACCTTCGAGGTCAACATCATTTCGAGCCCCCTTCCCTGGGGGGTTTGGGCCTGGGGGCCCTCTGGCCCCACCAGGTCAGGGGCTCTGGATTCAGCTTTTAGCTGATTAGAAAATGAAGCATTAACTCTTTAATTCAGCAGCAGAGTCCAACTGAAAATTGGTCTTTGACTGTTGGGACCAAATGAGTTTTTGAAGCATTTAGCTGATTGGAAAATGAAGCATTGACTCTTTATTTCAGCAGCAGAGTCCAACTGAAAATTGAATTTTGACTGTTGGGACCAAATGAGTTTATGAAGCATTTTAGCTCATTAGAAAATGAAGCATGAAATCTTTATTTCAGCAGCAGAGTCCAACTGAAAATTGGTCTTTGACTGTTGGGACCAAATGAGTTTTTGAAGCATTTAGCTGATTGGAAAATGAAGCATTGACTCTTTATTTCAGCAGCAGAGTCCAACTGAAAATTGGTCTTTGACTGTTGGGACCAAATGAGTTTTTGAAGCATTTAGCTGATTGGAAAATGAAGCATTGACTCTTTATTTCAGCAGCAGAGTCCAACTGAAAATTGGATTTTGACTGTTGGGACCAACTGAGTTTTTGAAGCATTCTAGCTGATTAGAAAATGAAGCATGAACTCTTTATTTCAGCAGCAGAGTCCAACTGAAAATTGGTCTTTGACTGTTGGGACCAAATGAGTTTCTGAAGCATTTAGCTGATTGGAAAATGAAGCATTGACTCTTTACTTCAGCAGCAGAGTCCAACTGAAAATTGGTCTTTGACTGTTGGGACCAAATGAGTTTTTGAAGCATTTTAGCTGATTAGAAAATGAAATATGAACTCTTTATTTCAGCAGCAGAGTCCAACTGAAAATTGGTCTTTGACTGTTGGGACCAAATGAGTTTTTGAAGCATTTAGCTGATTGGAAAATGAAGCATTAACTCTTTATTTCAGCAGCAGAGTCCAACTGAAAATTGGATTTTGACTGTTGGGACCAAATGAGTTTTTGAAGCATTTTAGCTGATTAGAAAATGATATATGAACTCTTTTTTTCAGCAGCAGAGTCCAACTGAAAATTGGTCTTTGACTGTTGGGACCAAATGAGTTTTTGAAGCATTTTAGCTGATTAGAAAATGAAGTATGAACTCTTTATTTCAGCAGCAGAGTCCAACTGAAAATTGGTCTTTGACTGTTGGGACCAAATGAGTTTTTGAAGCATTTTAGCTGATTAGAAAATGATATATGAACTCTTTATTTCAGCAGCAGAGTCCAACTGAAAATTGGTCTTTGACTGTTGGGACCAAATGAGTTTTTGAAGCATTTTAGCTGATTAGAAAATGAAGTATGAACTCTTTATTTCAGCAGCAGAGTCCAACTGAAAATTGGTCTTTGACTGTTGGGACCAAATGAGTTTTTGAAGCATTTTAGCTGATTAGAAAATGAAGTATGAACTCTTTATTTCAGCAGCAGAGTCCAACTGAAAATTGGTCTTTGACTGTTGGGACCAAATGAGTTTTTGAAGCATTCTAGCTGATTAGAAAATGAAGCATGAACTCTTTATTTTAGTAGCAGAGTCCAACTGAAAATTGGTCTTTGACTGTTGGGACCAAATGAGTTTCTAAAGCATTTAGGTGATTGAAAAATGAAGCATTAACTCTTTATTTCAGCAGCAGAGTCCAACTGAAAATTGGATTTTGACTGTTGGGACCAAATGAGTTTTTGAAGCATTTTAGCTGATTAGAAAATGAAGTATGAACTCTTTATTTCAGCAGCAGAGTCCAACTGAAAATTGGTCTTTGACTGTTGGGACCAAATGAGTTTTTGAAGCATTTTAGCTGATTAGAAAATGAAGTATGAACTCTTTATTTCAGCAGCAGCGTCCAACTGAAAATTGGTCTTTGACTGTTGGGACCAAATGAGTTTTTGAAGCATTTTAGCTGATTAGAAAATGAAGTATGAACTCTTTATTTCAGCAGCAGAGTCCAACTGAAAATTGGTCTTTGACTGTTGGGACCAAATGAGTTTTTGAAGCATTCTAGCTGATTAGAAAATGAAGCATGAACTCTTTATTTCAGTAGCAGAGTCCAACTGAAAATTGGTCTTTGACTGTTTGGACCAAATGAGTTTTTGAAGCATTTTAGCTGATTAGAAAATGAAGTATGAACTCTTTATTTCAGCAGCAGAGTCCAACTGAAAATTGGTCTTTGACTGTTGGGACCAAATGAGTTTTTGAAGCATTTTAGCTGATTAGAAAATGAAGTATGAACTCTTTATTTCAGCAGCAGGGTCCAACTGAAAATTGGTCTTTGACTGTTGGGACCAAATGAGTTTTTGAAGCATTTTAGCTGATTAGAAAATGAAGATTCATACAAGAGTGAACTACGGGGAATAACTCTCTATGAGCATCTGCGAAACCCCCACAATATGCCACACCCTCGACCCAACGCCAGCCAGGAGGCGAGATAAGTTGCAATGAGTTCATAAATTTAAAAACAAATCACCAGAAAAATTCCAGCTATTTGATACCGCTACAAGAGCGCTGGGTCCTGACACGGCTGGCACTGTCTGTGCTCCGCGGAAGCTTGAGTCCCCGGCTACGGCTAGCACAACTACGCAGTAAGATTTAATTATCATATGATAATATTTAAGTTGAATATTGGTTGAGACATTTCTTTGGTGCGAATACAGCTACTGCGAGGTGTGCCGCCCGTGCTTTTCTAAACGGAACGCCTACTTTGAGCACAAACAACTGCACACCCAGCAATGGGACTTGCCAGACCATCTGCTACCAAACGAGAGGCGCGGCCTTGAGGAGGCATTCGGGCTAGAACCTGTTGTCCCTGTTGCTGAGATCGGACAGGTTGAATGCTGAATTTGTAGCTGCCGCCTGCACCACCAGCTGAGGAGGCTGTGGTGGAAGCTGAGGTGGAAGTTCAGTTCCTCGGTGTCGTAGATCATCAGGCCCCCGCTCCACCACCTGCACAAGCGGAGCTGGGGTTGGATCCGGATCTCATGATCTTCCCTCCCCCAAGCCCGCCTCCTCCACCTCCTCCGCCCCCGCCGCCTCCCCCACCCTCGCCGCCTCCTCCACCCCTGCTGCCTCCTCCGCCCCCGCCGCCTATTCCGCTCCCCCCCCCCCCACCCCCGACGCTGCAGCTGCTAGGCACCCTCGTCTTAAGGCGGTCACCTTCCCCGCCTCCGCATGGATCAGCCTCCCCGCCTCAGGTGTCCTCTTCACCTCCCCAACACCCAGGCACTACGCCTTTCCAGAGCCCATCTTCCCCAGTTCAGCCTGGGCTACACTCCCCCGGCTCCAGTCCCTTGTCGGCGAGTCCAGCTTCGTCTCTGCATCTGCGACTGGAGACCCCAGAGTCCACTCCACCTGTCATACAATATTTCCATCGCAACTAGCCCCAGTCAAAAAATGTGTTTAAATTGGAGGAAAGGCAGTCAAGGAGCCAGTCTCCGCTGAGCATTACGTTGGGGGATGAGGTGGGGCAGTTCTCCGATGAGGAGGAGGCTGGTAGTCAGGGCCCAAGTCAGGGCCAGCCCAGGCGGCGATTGCCGATCACCTTCTTCCCTCCCGGCATACGCGGCATAAGAGCCTATTTGAATCATTTGAATGAGCTGGAGTCACAGAATGTCAATGTCTGGCTCTAGCTTTCCATCTCCCCCAGGCCTAGCCTGGGGGGAGGTGGAAGGCTGAGAGGCGGATTGTGCAGATGTACAGGATGTCATTTTAATCTAAATTTTTGTTGTATATATATTTTAAACCCTACTTCTCCAAGAAGCCTCCCACCCCTGCCACCAGCAACAACGGCAACAATGCCATCATGCATTATGTGGTTGGCTCTCCCACACATCATCTAGCCCCCCTTCAATCTCTTTCAGCGGGGCAACCAGAAACATGCTGGGGGCCCTGCCTGGAACCATATCCAGGGTCTGAAGCTGGGCTAAATGGCCCCTTAGGCCAGGGCACATAGGCCTGGGGCACACTCCACATGAAGCATGCCTTCTGGGCCCATGAGAAGGCCCAGTTGCTGGACCAGATTGACCGCCTTTGCCAGGTTCCTCCTCCCATCTCTCATACCCCTCACCTATACATCGCCCTTCCTATCCAGGAGTGCGACCAGATGTGGTTGGAAGTGGATTGCCACCGCTCCTTCATTGACTGCATCCAGAAGAAGGTTTCTCTCCCTTTTCACCTCCTCTCCTAATCCTCTTATGCTTATATTCTCTCTCGCCTGCAGATCGGGAACTCTGTGGTGAACCTGATGGACACCTTCGTGGGGCCGCCCGCCTACTGCCACCCCTACGACCTCACCTGCCATGCCACTACCAGGTACTCCTCCTAACCCCCCCCCCCCCCCCCCCCCACCTTTCAACCCTCCCTTGACCAATAATACCTCAGGGTGGAGACAGCGAATGGGAAGGCAGCTATGGAAAGAAGCCTTACCTGGCTGAGAGCGGCATCGCATGACCCCAAAACCACCAACCGCATGTACAAGCACTATGAGCAGGACTTCAGAGGGACCAACAAATACTACTTCATGCCCTCTCTCTGTTGGTGCAAGGTCTTCAAGGGCCTGGGGCTGCACATGTGGGTGGCGGCGGAACATCCCGGGTTGGAGCCCAGCCGCTGCTATAATATGGGTTCCATGTTGTGGCTCTACCATCGCACTCAGTAGCTGGCCGAGTAGCGAGTCCACGCTAATGAGGCTCAAGCAGAAGCTGAGATGCGGGAGTTCCAGGCGTTGTGTCGTTCCATGTGCAGAGCCGCCATCGACAATGCCATCTTCTCGTCTAGCACTATTTCCTCCCCTATTGCAGCTAGATGTAATGGACTGCATCATCCTTCCCCAGATACCAATGGATGCTGGAAACAGATCCACTCAGTCTCTCTCTCTAGCACCAGTTCTTTCCTCTTCTCCTTCTTTTTCACACGTTTCCAGCTTTTGTAAGTGGACATTGCAACCAGGCTCTCTTGTGCCAAGCACTCAGACAGTTGCAGCATCGACTCGATATTGAGCTTACATATCATAGACTGGGCAGGAACCCATTTTACCTACATTTGGTCTTGATGATGGTTGCCGCCCTTCTTTACTATTGGGTGCATTGAGGCGCAACTACACGCTGTAGGCGTTTCAAATTGTATCACCTATTTGGGGGTAGGGGCTGGCGCCCAAATGAGGGCCGGCCTACGCCCAAATACAAGTTGGATTCAAATAGGTCAGTGTAGGCCGGCCCCCATTTGGGCGTAGGGCCAGCCTATATTTGAGCGTAAAGTTGGCTTTCTATGGTTATAAAAATTCAAAGAAGGCTTTAGAGACTTCACTTGACTAATTGTTACAATAGGTTTTTTTACGCGGGAGCATAGATGACCACAGAAAAAAATATGACAGGAAATTTTGTCGAATTCGCTGGACACTGATATTTTTTCTGAATTTGTAATTTATTTTATTGAATCCTGGGATGACCAAGCTCCAGGATATTTGCTGTTATTTTTAGCCCAACCTATCCTGTTTCGCATGTTGCTCGCTTCAATAATTGCCGAAGCTCCTGACGAAATTAATAAATTATCTCCATCTTTAGTTATTTATTTAGGCTTATATTTCTTTTAGGCATTGCCAATTTTGATTTATTTACTTGTCTATTTTATGGTATTGACCCAGTTTTTCTTTTTTTATTTCTTGACGATGTATTAGATTGAAAAATGCATCATACGCATTTGCATAAGCCGCATTTTGCATTTTTCCGAATTTTGGCCCGTGCAAAAAGGCTTTAAGAGGCATTTCGCGAGAAAGAGGCGAATGGCTAAAGGAAGGTGGCCCAAATATTTTTTTGACCCCCCAATTTTATTGTATTTCCTGAAAAAGCAATCAATTTTGTCCTATGAGCCAAAATGAGGGCACCCAAATCGGTTTAGTTAAGCTGCTATGGTTACGAATGTAAAGAAAGGTCAGCAAGAAAAGCAATTTTATTAGTATTGGGGATGCTGCCCAAAAAATCTTTTTTTCTTGACATATTTTCTTGCAACTACCGACTACTGCATATCAAATTGAAGCTTATAAGCTGAAAAAGAGCAAGGTGTCATTTGTTTGGACAATATTGAGAGTTTTTGTATGAAAACAAGCTTGACAATCATAAAGTATGTTTTTTTGATATTGGAGTTTTTTTGCAAAAAATCAAGAATAGCTCGTCAGGACTTCATTTCTCTGCGCATGCGACACACATTTTCGGATTTGTCATAAAATTTTGACCCTAAAACATAAATAATATGCCCTGAGCAAATTGAGCCCAAAGAAATATGATGACTTTTTTCTCATACACTCCTTATTTTGCCTATGTTATAACATAGGGCACTAAAAATCGGTTGTAAAATTGCCACTAAAAAACTTCCCATTTCTCACACACTGACTCGTGCCCAAAATCATTTTCAGATAGATTGTTTCAAACATTTTTCCAGCTATGGGTGCCAAAACATTCGGTTTATGTACTATATTACCACCAATAATGGTCAAAGTTTGATGACAGGTCCAAATTTTGCCTATGTTATAACATAGGCCAAAAATGACCAAAAAAATTTTGCTCTTAAATTTTCAATTGAACTGCTTAAATTTAATCTCCTGATCACTCCGCACCTGGAAATGCAATTTTTATTATTGATATACTAACATAATGCAAAATTATGGCATTTGCAATTTGTGAAATTTTGACCATATTTTTCTAATTTTATGCAGCAATTTTTTTCTTTTTTTCACGATAGACCATTCTCAAAAATTGCATTTCCAGGTGCGGAGTGATCAGGAGATTAAATTTAAGCAGTTCAATTGAAAATTTAAGAGCAAAATTTTTTTGGTCATTTTTGGCCTATGTTATAACATAGGCAAAATTTGGACCTGTCATCAAACTTTGACCATTATTGGTGGTAATATAGTACATAAACCGATTGTTTTGGCACCCATAGCTGGAAAAATGTTTGAAACAATCTATCTGAAAATGATTTTGGGCACGAGTCAGTGTGTGAGAAATGGGAAGTTTTTTAGTGGCAATTTTACAACCGATTTTTAGTGCCCTATGTTATAACATAGGCAAAATAAGGAGTGTATGAGAAAAAAGTCATCATATTTATTTGGTCTCAATTTGCTCAGGGCATATTATTTATGTTTTAGGGTCAAAATTTTATGACAAATCCGAAAATGTGTGTCGCATGCGCAGGGAAATGAAGTCCTGACGAGCTATTCTTGATTTTAGTAGAAAAACGAAAGTCTCAGAAATTGGTTAACTTCCAAACTTACGGCTGTTGTTCAAATGCAAAGCCTCAAATTACAAATCTATTACAGCCAAAATGCTCCTCTAATCATAAGCTTTCAGAATCTGTGCCTACTTGTATGCTTTCTTTAAATTTGGTGGAGGAGAAATGTATAAAATAAAATTTCTTTCCACTAAATCACTATTTCACAATTTATAAAAAGTAAGGTTTGTTCATTCAAGCATTACGGCGTCAGTTTACAGCTTTGAGCT